>QFEF01012205.1:0-15323 GCA_003316035.1 Neoboletus subvelutipes | reverse complement strand
CTGAACAGAAACCAACAACATCATCAACGAGAAGAATGGAGGCTACGAGCATGTTTCAGAATACATTCCGATTGGGCAACCAAATGCTGATACACTCGCAAAACTGGACGAACTTGAGGCTTCAGAGATTGCAGGGGACCGTAAGCTCACTCTCGTCATGTCCTCTTCCTCACGCATTCATCCACCTGATGACATGGCATTCCGAAAATTAGCAATCGATGCCTTGATCGTTGGTATTGAGACGCAAGACATTTATCTGGAGAAGAAGCGCACTTGGACGCGCAAAATAGTCTTTGTTACCGATGGCGAGTCCCCGATGGAG
The DNA here is from genome assembly GCA_003316035.1 of Neoboletus subvelutipes. Taxonomy (NCBI): domain Eukaryota; kingdom Fungi; phylum Basidiomycota; class Agaricomycetes; order Boletales; family Boletaceae; genus Neoboletus; species Neoboletus subvelutipes. The sequence continues at coordinate 15,001 of QFEF01012205.1, read as the reverse complement.
GTCGAAGAATGGGAAGCAATAGTGAAGAAAATGTCAAGTTTGAATGTATTATTGACTGTCGTGTGAGTGAAGGACTTGTTCAGCGCCGGGGCTTTGCTCGTCACTCCTCATGTACCCATTTCCAACATTCTTGCCCGACACCCCCGTGGTCTATTCGACTTGTGGACCAAGCAGACGCTGACATGTTGGAATAGGGGTGTCGACTTTGATGACGAAGAACTCGGATATCAAGAAGAAGACAAACCTCCCATAAAGGTAGGCAAAAACATCCAACTACGCTTCACATCAACGATGTTCCCGTAGCGCGTGAACGAAGGCTTCTACGCCCGCCTCATATCAGCCTTGCCAGAAGGCCTTGGGCTTCTCGGATCCCTCGAGCACGCGCTCCTCACACTTACCTATCCCCACGTCAAAGAAACCAAGTCTGCGCTCCTCTCGACAACAATGCGTTTGGGAGACGTCGAGGTACGTGAGAACGAGGCCATCGAGCTTAACGTGCGCATCGCAAAGTGCACCAGCTTGGCTAGAGCGGCGCCTTGGAAGAAGTTTTTCAAGAAAGACAATGGTGAGGAGGACGTTCGGGATGTTGAAGATGAGGGGAAGATCATTTATAAGGAGGCCAAGAGACGCACCGAATACGTCGTTGACAGGTCCATTGAAGAGGAAGAAGAAGAGAAAGAGAAAGAGAAAGGACCAACCACACAGGATATCTCAATGGATGTCGACGAAGGGAAGAGCGTTGCGGAAGAGGAGACGCGCTCTGAAAAGGTTGAAAAGGAGCAGCTTATCAAAGGGTTCAAGTATGGGTCAACCTATGTCCCTTGTCCCGATGGCCAGTTTGAGCGGCTGAACACTAAGAAGGGCATTGAAATATGTGGATTTTTCCTAAAGAAGAACGTGCGTCTCCTCCATTCTCGTCTTCCGCTTCAACCAATGCATTGCTTTGGTTTCCTAGTTGAACCGTTCGTATCCCATGGGCGAGCTTTCGTATGTCTACGCTTCCCCAACCTCTATCCCGGATCAGCTCGCGTTCTCGTCCGTTGTTCAAGCCATGTACGAAAAAGGTGTCTTAGCAATTGCGAGAATGGTAACCCGTGATGGTGCAGACCCAAAAATGGGTGTTCTCTCGCCCATAGTGTGGCCGAATGTGGATGTGCTATTATGGGTGCAGGTATATCCTTCCCTCCCTTGGAAAGTCTGAATAACGACGGACGATCATTGTATAGATGCCCTTTGCGGACGACATCAGACACTATACCTTCCCCTCGCTCTCTAACCTTGTCTCAAGGTCGGGCGAAAAAATCGCGAAACATCCTTATATTCCAACAGAAGAGCAACTCGAAGCCATGGACAACTTCGTGGATGCAATGGATCTCATGGAAGCAGGCGACAAAGACGAGCAGGGGTGAGTCCACAAGATCCGACTTTCACGGGGCTCAGATAGGTTCCGCCAGATCTCGTCAACCTTGGTTCGACCCACGCCTCTCGTTCAACCCAGCCATTCACCGCACGAAGCAAGCCCAATTCCACTCTGCGGTGGTATCGGACCTCGTGACCCACCCTCTTCCGCCACCCCACCCTGAGCTTACCAAATACTTTGATCCTCCGAAGCGTGTACTTAAGACTGCGAAAGATGCCCTGGAGGAGTGCAAGGTTGCCTTCAAGGTCAAGGAAGGCACGTATTCCCCTAGGTTCATTTTCGCGTCAGCATCGTGTTTCATTAACCATGTACCACTCTCCAGTTCCCAAGAAAGCTCCAAAAGCACGCAAGGGTGGCCATGTGCACGCGCAGGACCAAGACGAGGATATGATTCTTCTCGACCAAAAGGGTCCTGCTCGACAACGGCCTGTTGTCACGGCCCCTTCCAAGATGCAGGTCGCCGACGCTTCTCCGTCTCGTGCCGGGAAGAAAAAAGTGCCTGTGGACGAGTCTGAGACGGAATCGGAATCGGACGGAGAACTCTTGTTGGAGGCCAAACCGAAACCAAGTGTGCCTGGGCTGCCGACGCCGACGGCTTCCCCCGAGCCGGAACCAGACCCACAGCGAGCACCGGGGAGGATCATTGGGAATGCATATCCGCTCAGGGATTTCCGTCAGAACCTCAAGCAGGGTGACGTGGTGACGAAGGCGGTGGAAGATTTCGGGGTCGTGGTGAGAGGGATTGTTTCGCGACCGTTTGCGAGTCGACGGAAAGATGAGATGGTGGAGTGTTTGAAGGAGTTGCGCGAGGCATGCTTGAGGGTGAGTGCATGTGTATGGCTAGGATTCGCTGAATCGAGCTTGTGACACACAGGAGGACGAGATAGACGCGTGGAACGAGTGAGTTGGAACTTTGCTTATCGGCACTGGCTGAGACTTGTTGGTCACGCAGGATATTGAAAGGAGTAAAAGGAGATTGCGCGGGTGAGAACGGGAACAAGGACTTTTGGGCAGAGTTGCAGAAGCTAGGACGTTCGATGAGTTTGATCAGCACGACTGAAGCAAGGCGCGTCGGAGGCATATCAAGTGTTGCAGAGTCTGCTGCTGATGTGGTGAGTGCAATTTTCTTTCGACAATTCCTCGGCGTTCGCTGACGGTTGGGGGTTAGTTTATGCAACAGTGAGTACCGAGATATCGTTGTTGAAATGCCAAGTGTGTAAAATAGATGAGGTATTATTCAAGTGGATGTTTCCTATTGTTTGCGAACGAGGCTCCCACTCTACGCCGTTCATTTCCTTCAAAGAACTATCCTAATAAACATACGAACAGTCCGTACTGTTGTGAATGCAGCGCATTCGAGTTCATGTTGGGCTGGATGCAAGATTTATCACACCCAGCGATGTCTCCATCGCCGGGACATCGCCACTGTCGTCATCAGAGCCTTTGCATTACAAATGGCAGCCCAAGACACAACCGCAACTTCACGCCCAACGCCCACCCACACGACATACCATGCCACTTCTAGACCCTCTTAGCGCAGTTACGACCGCCATCAAACAGGCAGGCATCATCCCCGACGTGATCCCCGACAAGACCCCTTTCACCCCCGACGCACTACTCGTCGTGAAATGGCCCACTGGGAAAGATACCATGTTGGGAAACACGCTGACGACGGTCGATACGGCCGACGAACCTATGGTGTTGTTTACCCCTATGCAGTCGTTTGCAGCTGCGACGGACGTGGGGTATACGCTCGTCATGACCGATCCGGACGCACCGTCTAGGAGCGATCCCAAGATGGGGCAGTGGCGACATTGGGTTGTGAGTCTGGATGCGTATGGGAATGTGTGTGCTGACGAGGATGTGCGTGTGCGTGTGCGTGTGCGTGTGTGTTGTATAGGTGACGGGTCTCAAGGCGCCCGCCTTGACTGCACTCGATACGGGAGACTGGAGTGCGCGTGTGACGAGGCCGGCGACGACGTCTTATTATCCGCCTGCCCCACCTCGAGGCACGGGACCTCACCGCTACGGTATGTAAATATCCCTGCCGACATGTCGAGTTAATGACCCCATGCCGCTGACTTGCCGTTCTCTCCCGTTCTCTCTCCCTGATCCTTTTGACGGGTTCAGTGTTTTTGCTCTACCAAGAACCGAGCGTGGACTTTATGATTCCAACAAACGCGCATGAATACAAGAGCGGGCCCAAGGACCGGGCAAAATGGAACGCGGCGAGTTTTGCGGAACGGTATGGACTGAAGCTGGTTGGGGTGAATTACGTCGTTGTGAGGGGAGACGAGTAGGCGTGAAGAAAGGCATGTGAGTACTTGTGTGAACGTTTTTCCTTTGGCCGGTCGTCGTTTTTGTGTACTATGTAGTACCATGTATTTGTCGAGGAAGGAGAATTGAGCGAGTGTTTGGAACTGTGTGGGGATCGATGAACCCCGCTTTCTCAGTTTCTGTTGTCGAGCCTCATCGAGGGACGACGAGCTCCCTTGAAGTCGCATGATTACTATTCGATGTTTGAATTTGACGCGAAAAGATGATCCCGAGAGTCAAGGGCATCTTGCCGATTTTTTTTGAGACAATGGCCCGCTCCTGCGTCGAGTGAGCGGAGTCACGGTGCCGGGAATAGCGAGTGAATGGCGTGGTAGTGCGGGACTGACACTGCAGTCAACTTTCTCATAATGTATATTAGCATTTTGTACACTCTCGGTCAAAATAATTAGGTTTTGGTAGTATGCATTATGAGAAAGTTGACTGTATCTGACGAGGTGATGCTTAGGACTGCCAACAGGTTTGGTCGGACAACAGCGAGGCAGTCCGTACGATCATTGCACGGTATCAAGTAGGAAAACAAGCTTGGACTCTATGCAGGCAGACTACATGCTACTACTGGTCCAGGGTATATATAGCAACAAAGCAAGGACAATCATAATGTACTTAAAATGGCAAGTAGTCCATTGAGTGTTCGAATAATGATGAATGGTAGTGAAACGATTAACCGAGAGGACTGCTGGAACAAAATCATTACCGACGACAGTGCAGGCCTGTCCACTGTCCGGCCCACTGATCGGAACAAGCCCAGCCTCAGTCACATAGTTGATCCCAGTAGCCTACATCCGATTATCAAAAAGACAGTACGAGAGAAACACACACCAGGAACCTACCGGGGATGACCTGGCTTTCTTGTACAGCCGCCTCAGCAGGCGCCTCTGCCATCACGACAGCATATCCACTAACCAAAGCAAAAGTCAACAACAAACCGGTTCCAGAGCCACAGATACGCACTTGTGGAGATGAAACTCGAGGTGACTAGTACCAAGTCCTCCGTGAACATCTGTAGTAGGTCTAGGTTTGTGAAATCGGCTTACCAGTGGAGGAACCATGGTCCGGGGTTGTCCGTCGTGAAGCGCAGCGTGACATTGTCGTAGTTCGCTTGCGTCCCTATAGATATGACGTCTCTTCTGACGGGGTTCGCAAAGTTGTAGGTGCTGCTTCCAGGAGCTCTGATGACATCAAATGTGTGCTACAGAAGACCATCAACTTGGCCTCATGTGTGCAAAGGGGCAAGAAATACATACACCATGGAGATGAAGTACGTGCTATCAAACCGATCCTCGTGAATGACATGCAGACCAGTCGAGACCAAAGCTTACCGGTCCGCCAATTGCACCGCCCGGAGAAAGGTCCGTTGCAGGCATGCTAATTTCGATGACTTTTCCGTAGGGAAGTTCATAGACACTGCCGTTCGGGAGTAGCTCGGATGGGGATCGAGCGCCACTTAGAATTTGTAATAGTACAGGCAGTGGCGGGTCGTAATATGAGACCTCATTGATTGTGTAGCGACCTGAGCTAAACAGCGGAATCAAATTGATGTTCACGTCTGCCTGGCCTGGTTCTGGGATACCAGGTGCGCCGGGAGAGATCAACGGGTGAGCATTACTCTCCTCGTACGGGAGCACGTATGGTCCATGCACTGTCGTGGGATCTTCTACTAGAGCACCCGCGTACCTCAAGATGGCCGAGCTTTGCCCACTGTCAAATGTCTGGCCCGGAAGGTTTGATAACGCACGAATCCAGTAGTTGCCTACGGTCTGGTTGGCAGTTATCACAACGGAATATCGTTGACCGGCAAATACGGCCAACGAGTCAATAACAAAGGGTTCCGTCTCAATACCGTCCGTTTCAATGACCGTCATTGGGTGCCCATCGATCGTGAAATTGAACCATGGGGCACACGATGTCCCCACAATACGGAGGCGATAGCGTTTTCCCTGCTCGACATTGATGACAGCGAGGGGTGATAGTGGTCCACCGGCATACCGGCCAAGCCCGTTGATGAGCGTCGAATCTGGAATAATTGCACCCGTCAATGCCGGGGAAGGTTTATGATACCTGCATACGGATAATTGAACAATTGAGCACCTATAGCAAGAAAGCATTGTATCACACACCAGTCCGAAAGGGTGATCACGGTATTCGCTAATCAATTTAAGAACACATTGACCAATAGCTTAAACTGACGCACGCACCATCATCCACATCATACATGTCTTTAAGTGGGTCGTCTGGGTCGTATATAACCAGCGGTCCTCTGAGTCCATCGCAGTACTGAGTCGAATCATGGGAATGGTACCAGTATGTACCGGTCTGGTTCACTGCATTAAATTGATGCAAAAAGCTTCTGTTTGGTTTTATAGGACACTGGGTAACACCCGAAACGCCATCAGCCCAGTTCGACGTTCTCTGGTATATGCCATGCCAGTGCTGCCATCAATTCAGTATCTGAGCGTACGGAAAACGTGTAGTCACACTGACCACGCTCGTGTTAGTGTCCATTGACGTGTCATTGAGCAGGTTCACCACGTTGATTTTGAAGTCATCGCCCTTCAGAAACAGGGAAAGTCAGGACCAAATGCCTACTAATGTACGGAAAAACCTTTACTTTCTGGGCAGAAATCAGCGGTCCTGGGAACGTTCCTCCTGCAAGTACAGTTCTGAAGGACGTCGATCCAGTTCTCTGAGTACAGTAAACATCACTCACGATCGAGAGAAACCGTCAGGAGCAATGACCTTGTTGACGATGTTCAACTCCGTTACGGGGCCTAGAACCGTAGCAAAAACTGAGACCACAGACAAGCAGACCATCATGATGGTGAGCACCCGAACATGATAAGATGTAGGTCGCATGGTGGTGAGCCTCGACGATCAACAACTCTGGCTGAGCTGCAGAGGGTTAGTTGATGGAGCTCGTGCTCCCCATCCCTGGTGGGTCTTTTAATGTGTAGTGAGCCGAATTACACCATTTTCTTTATTCCAATTATGTTTAATGCGCGTTTCCTGATGTAGGATGGTACGGTGGTGTTTTCATTGCTCAGTCCAATGACGGCTTTGGGTGGCCTAGGTGTGAGAGTTGTCAAGTGCCGATAACGTCACCCACCCGTCCCATACCATAATTTGGGCCGCAGTGCACCTTTCGGGATCATTCAGAGCTGGCAGGTCGATGGAGGTAAACAAAACAGGACAGGATCCTTGTTCCATCGATTTTGGATAATATTGGTAGACATGGTGTCCGTTTCGTGGAATGCCAGCCTAGTTTTCAGGATCCCCCAGGGTGTGTTCACTCGCACCGCACTCATCGTTTGGCGTTCCCGATTTACCTCAGACCCGAGTAGTTCTCTTCCTCCGCCTCAGATCCGAGAGAACCAGACCTTGTTGGACCGAACAGCGTTGAGCTTCTTATCTCCGTTCCGTACAATGTTCCGATAATAGAAGAGGGCATAGGGCTAGCGAATCTCCGGTCCCATCTGGCAGGAACCTGAGTAAGTTTCTGTATAAAGACACCTATGTATGACGCTCGTTGGCTTTGGGAAAACTCGCTTAGGCGAAAAGAACTTGGATACCAAAAACTCGGTAATTCATATTGACCTCATATAACACGGCCTCAGGACGACGGGAATTACGGATGCGATACCCTGCGCACGCGGAGCTTTCGGGGCAATAAAAAAAGAACGGACTAGAAAAGCTTGACTCATCGCGACCATAGGGAAGTCAACGAGTGGCATGTGTGACATGTTCCGGCAGTGTCGCTGTAAGTGTGTTTGGCGAGCTATTAAAGTTGAGGCTTTCATCCGGAACGTCTATCATGATTCTCCTGTGGGTCGGTTCACATATAAAACGGTGTTTAGAAGGCTTTCTCCTATTGAAATTCAATCTAGGAGGAGTGACATTATAATTAGATGCGCTTACAAAACCTTTGGTGGATTCCTGCCGGAACACGGTGCTTTATCACAAGCCAGTGCAGTTCGAGATAAATATGTTTCCGGGACCTGAGTACAGCTGAACGAGACCATGGTCCATCTCTTGACCCCGTAATTTGTAGATTTTTGAATCCCTGAGATCCCAACCTGAAGCAAAATCCGATCTGAATGCGTATCAAAGACAAGTATGCAATGTAAAGCGAGGGCGGTAATACCATTGAGTTCTTCTGTTTTGACGCTCTCGAGCCCGTTGCTCCTTGAGCGATTTGCTGAGTTTCTCCAACTGTGCGGTGATGGTGGTGTCACCCCCTTTGGAGGACGTGCCCCGTGTTTGAAAATCGATCAAAAAATCGTCCACATGCGTTTGGGCGGATTTGAGAGACAGCGAGGACGATGCATTTGGCTGGATGCGTACAGGTGGACGAGCAAAGTCTTCCATGTGAACAATATGGCTACACTTGGTCTAAGTATTTCTTCTGCCTCAGTGATCGTGGGAACAACTCACCACAGAAACTCGTTCCTTTTCTTAAGTTGGCACACCAAAGCCCCAAATTTTTTTGTTCGATGCGGCTAATCCCTCCCTAATACAATTGTACAGCAATCGCTAGCTCATTAGACTAGTCATCCTTGGAAACACCCCGTGCCCGCCCCTCATTCTAATGACTCTGATGGAGCATATTATACGGCACATTACTATACAGGATCATGCCCATGATGCAAAGTTCTTTCCCCAATTCAAACAGCCACTGGCAAGTCAGAGTGGACCGAGCGGGACGAAATAGCCTGGATAGACGTGGTGAATTCGAGCATCATCTGTCACGGTGTGGAGCGGGACGGTGGTCTGCAAGTCCTTGACCGTGTTTCGATGTCGATCTTTGATAAGGTGATGAATCAGAAGAGGCTCATGAAGAAGTTCACGTCAACGACCTCAGGGAGGCTTGTGGGCACCCGCGCGTTTGGCAACACACCCGCAGCTGTCGTTGAAGCCGTTCCGTCTCCAAGTACTATCGTCTCCCCGGCACAAATCGAGGAAAAATATCCTGTCGAGAAATCAATCCTCGGGCTTACCTGTGCAGCTTGTGATCTCAACGAGTCATCAACTCGTGACACGGTCGCACCGCAAACTTAGTCACCGCAAACGAGCCCGGTATGACACCACGACGTTCTCATCTCGACAGCAATGAACCGTGCGGACGAAACCAAGAGACGCTCGTATTCAGATACCATCCGTTGTGCGAAATGAGGCTGCGATCTGTAAGCGCTTTACCTTGTTTGTCGACCTTGTCGACTGATGGTACTTGAAAAACAGGAAAGCGGACCCTGTTATCAATCCTGTGGGACATGCGCACCGTGCTCGTGACTTTCGTCTATTACTGATAGAACGTCGGATATAGCAAGGTCGTATTTTCCCCGTCAGACCTTGGATGTGAGCCGTAACCTATCGAGATATTGATGCTTGCGTGCTTGAAGGCAAGTTAGCTACCTTTACGAAATATTGATCACTTAATGCTCCGCAAACTTCCCTCTCAAGCGATGAGCCTAGTACCATACCGTGACTTCCCCCTTTTGACAGAAATGGACCCCGTGAATGAAACCAAAAGACGCTTATATTCAGAATCTCATCCGCGTGTGGAGTGAGGCGGTGGCCAGTAAGGGCTCCACCTTGCTTATTGGTCTTAATGATTGATAAACCAGGAAGGACTCCTGACGAAGATATTGTTAACAACCATGTGAACACTTGTGCCAGGCCCGCAGCTTTCGAGTGCTGTCTTTTTCGGTAGAATGCTGCACTTAACAAGGTGATATGGTCCACGGCAAGACCTACATATATGGAGAGACCCCTCCAAGACCGGAGAGAGTTGCGTGTTTACCAAAGGTACTGTCAGGATACGAATGCTTTGACACTATTTGGATATTCCAATCATCCAGGTATAAATACGGACGCCAGGAGCAGGGGGATATTGCCCATCCCCTTTTTTAAATTCATCGAAGTACTCGCATCATCAATCTCTAGCTATCCAATGACTGTTCCTCTTCCACACGTCAGTTCCCCCGCAGACTACGCTGCGTAGGTCCTTGAGCCTGTGCTTGCCTTTGTCTGTCTACAATGAGCATGCAGCAGTCAACTTGAGATGCTTCACAAGATCAAGCGTTTCGGGGGATCTGCCGGATATGACGCGAATCCGGATGCATTCGTTGCCTTCCCTCCAGTGAGTGAATCGACGTCGTCATTGATATCTTGCTGACCGTTTGTGTGCGCGATGGACCCCCAGGCCCTTGACCTATTCGACTCCGAGTAATTCCATGTCCTCTCTCTTCTCGGTGTATCCTCACTGGCTATTGTACAGGGTCTGGACTAAGGCCATCAAGGAACTAGCTGAACATGAAGAAGACTCAGATGCTCAAGCATTGGAAGCTAAATTACAGGCCGAACTTGATTTGCAGCGCACCGTACGTGTTGCTCTCATGCACATATGACAGCCTGTACTGACCCATGTGATCGCAGAACCCGAAGTTGGCACAAAAACAACGGTAAGTTTTTGTGCCACATGTTTATTGCTCTCCGTCGTAATATAGTTTCGCATCCAAGTATCTCTGAGATTATCAAGGGAATAGAGTCCCTTGGCGAATCCGTCGGTCTCCAGAAGTTCACGGAGAACCCCCAGACTACACTGTATCGTCAAGGCTGATAAGCTGATACTTGCTGCCAGCAGCGAGTGGTCTCAGACTGCATCGTTTAAGGCTGATAAGCAGATATTTCCTGCAAGTAGGAGGTGGCCCTCCTGCCATGCCTGGGGTTTTATCGCGAGCAATTCGTCACGATACTTACCCTTCATGCCGACGATCGCATCGGCTATAGCCAGGCGTAGGGACCCGCCATTAGCGTCGGCCACTTGCGGGGTGTCCTGACTTATGACAAATTCGATGCTGACGGCTTTGACTTCCAAAACGTTCCCGGTGCCGCCACGGCTTCGATGACATTGAACGGTAGGCTCACTGCCCAGTTCGTCGCGGGAGTGGTTGGACCCAGTGTGGCCTTGTCGTTTGGTGGTAGTTGGCACTGGTGAACGGGGGCCATGAAAGAGATAGCCGACGAAGGCCTTGTAGGTTGGATGCGTTGAGCTCGAGTCTGTGATTGGACCTAGGCAGCGGTTGTTCTCTGAAGTGTTTTGTCGTCTATAAGAATTGATACCGCGATGAGGTCGGGTATATATCATGTATGAATACTATGAACGAGTGCATGCGCGTGTGACTAGGTGAGCGAAGTTCTTGTCCTTGTCTGAATGAATGAATGAATGAATGTTTAGTCACGTGATGCATGATATAACGGCAATTCCGTAGCCTGTGTCTTTGATTGCTTGTTGATTCGACGATCGATAATATCGATACACCATGAACGACTCGTGAGGAAGGTCGTATTCGAAACATCTCAGGGGAGCTATGTCGGACCACTTTCATTCGTTCGGATAGAAACTTCAGGCTCAACATAGAAGAGCATATCCATATCGTCTCCAGGCAGAACCTAAGTGCGTGGGGAAGCCCTTTAGCTTTCAAAGACGGAGAGCTGCATGCTTATCAATTGAGGTGTTGTCAAGATATGGATCCGGATACTTTACTTACCTAGTTACAAATTCCAACTATCCAGGCATAAACACGGACACTTTGATTTCCCCCATTTCCTTTCTCAATTCCATACAAGTACTCGCATTACCAGCTCTCTAGCTATCCTGATGGCTGCTCCTCATCAACCCATCAGTTTGTCGACGGACTACGCTGCGTGAGTTGTTGCGCTTGCGCTTGACTGTCTAAAATGAGCATGCAACAGTCAGCTTGAAATACTCTGCAAGATCGAGCGTCTCGGAGGATCTGCCGGATATGATGTGAATCCGGATGCATTCAGAGACTTCGTTCCGGTGAGTGAACCGACGTTCTAATAGATATGTCCTTCAACCGCTGGACAGGCGCTCGACCCATTCGATTCCGAGTAATTTCACGTCCTCCGATCTTCGTTATATCCTTCATAACCACTGTATTTATTATAGCGTCTGGAATAAATCCATTAACGAACTAGCAGAAAATGCAACAGAACCACATGCGCAAGCGTTGAAAGCTAAGTTACAGGCTGAGCTCGATTTGCAGCATTCCGTACGTGTTGCTGGCGTGCAAATATGTCGTCCTTTGTTGACCCTGTGTAATCACAGGACCCGAAGCTAGCACGAAAACAACGGTGAGATACGTGCGAAATGTTTCTGGTCTCCATCCAATATAGCTTCGCACGCAAGTATCTCCAATATCATCAAGGGAATAGAGTCTCTTGGCGGATCTGTTGGTTTCCAGAAGTTCACAGTGAACCTTCGGACTGTGTCATCTCAATCTGATGACCAGGGAACCGCCACTTCCTTTGAGACCCAAGCAGCCGCTGACGAGTGGCCTCACTGCTATGCCACGGGCTTTGTCCGAAGAGCTTTACTCATCACGAGACTTGATATTGTTGCCGACCAGCACTCCGGTTCGGGCCACGCGTGGGGACCTGCCCTTGGCGTTGGCAATTTGCAGGGTGCCCTGTTTTATTCAAGCTTCGATGCTGACAGCTTCAGCTTTGAAAACGTGTCTGTGGGTGCCACGGCGTCGATGAGATCGAACGGTGTCATCACTTCCTTCTTTGTGGGGGCGTTGGTCGGAGTCAGTAAAGGTTTTTCGTTTGAAGGCAGTTGGAACTGGTGAATGGGATGGCATGGTACCTAGGCGAAGATCTTTAAGAAGAGGGTACAACAGAGAGCTGGGAACCGAGATACCTCATGATCATGCATAAATACCACATCACTAGCTCAGTGCAGTTTGCGACAGAAAGGCTAAATTGCTATCCTGGAGAAGAGAGTGCCGAACGAACCTTGTTTTACTTGAACAAATCGCTGATAGCCAAAATTGAAAAATAGAAATACCCCCTTTCTTCACGAATCACGTGATGCGTGATCTTTTCCTGGCTTTTGCTTTTACTCTTGCACCGACACGCTACGATGGCACGCAAAGTACGAAAAATACAGGATTCATCAAGCGATGACGATGCTCCTGAAGTCGTTTCTTACTCTGCGTCAAAAGCCGACGCGAAACGCAGTCAGAAAGCCCTACACGACTTTGAAGTGGAGGAAAAGGCACGCATAAAGGCGCGTAATCGGGAGAGAGATCAAAAGCTGAAAGCAAGAGCGCGTGCGACAAAGGGCGGAAAGACGGACGAGAAGCTGAAAGGGGTTAGATTCATGGATCAGGAGTTGGAGGGAGAAGATGAGGGAGGTAGTGGTGAAGACGAAGGTGATGACGATGACGGCGTGGAAGCGAGGATGTTGAGAGCTATGAGGGATGCGGGAAGCGAAGTGGAGAGTGGCGAAGGAGGCGACGACGACGATGACGAATTCGGGGGATTTGGGCAGGGAATGAATCCAGGTGGGGACATGGGATCGGGTTCGGACACTTCCTTTGCGCAAGAAGAAGACGAAGACGACGCCGAAATGTCATTGGGGGAAAGTGACCTGATAGACCCGGAGGCTCCAACGGATGACGAAGAAATCGATGAAGACGATGAAGACGAGGAGATCACACCACCCCGGGCGAATGTCTACAAACCTAGCAGGAAAGCCGACTATCTTGCGGACGACATATTTGCAGCCGCCTTTGCCTCCCAAGATTCGAAATTGCCCCTTAAGAAAAATATAGAATCGACTCAACAGCAAACGGTCAGAAAAAGACGGCGAAAATCCACTGCGCATCCAAAGGACTTAGCGATGGGGTACGTCATCCCTTCTCATGAGGTCCAGTTCGTGAGGCGCTCATTCCAGATTCAGTGGTCGTACCATCTGCATGCTACCCCAACCTTCGGATCCACGATCACAAGCCACAGCACGAAGTGTCCCGTCTGCACGCGCTCGTAGATTCATGGATCAAAGCCTGGCTATAAGAGGCAAACAAGCACTTCTCAAGGCCAAGAAAAGAGGTTGGGAAAGACGACCTGGTAAATTAACCTTTCCATTCTATTCAGCCGCCTGCTGATACGATATTGTCTAGCAAATGTCGGAGTCATGAAATACCAAGGAGCACCGCACGGATTTGCTCGGGTTACACGGTAAAGATATTACATCGTCTGCCTGCTCGTCGATTGGCCCACTTATGTCTCTCACTACCAAGAGGGACGCTTCGAATCTGGGCACATAGATATGATGGTTTCACGGTAGCGGCCCATTCTCAGGCCGACTTCTGGTTCTTTAAGGCCGCTCTGCCGTAGTAATATCTCTGTCGTCCAATACCAGCAAACCAAGCCAGCCTGACGGATATGTCAAACCGCGGACACTTTCGAGAGACAGAATACTCACCTCATACTGAGAAGAAAGACAACAAAGGTGATGTTTCCGTGAGTCATCGAGTTCCACGACCCAAATGAATACCGCAATTCTTCCGGGAGGCCAACCCACGAAGCTATGATACTGTATCCTCGTCAAAAAACTTGTGATATGCACCATGCGCAATCAACTCACTGTGTGACCTGGCGGTATCGTGGTCAGCCCGAAGAAACCCCGGCACGGAAGATGTGGTACTCACATCTGCCAAGGCTAGCGCAGTCATGCTCGCGCCCAAGATACGTTCTTGAGCCTCGGGATTGTTAGGCAACGTGTCCCGGATTGCTCGAAATACGAGTGAGGATGTTAATCCCAGCAACATGTAGCCTGGAGAAATGGACCGAATAATAAGTACGTCTGCTTGGGGTTGCAGGTGACTGCCCTACAATTGCCAAGCTGCCATATCGCCATGGTCGTTCTCGCGTCCAGCGTCCCGGACGGGGTGCTCACTGGGATGAGCTGGGAATGGAACCATTCTGGTCCGGGGAAGAACCATGCCAGGAAGGCAGGGGAGACCGTTGACACTGCCGTGACACATTAGTTGTGGGCATATTTGCGGACTGAGACTGACAAGGTTCAAAGTAAAGAAATAGGGCCTGATAGAGTCCCGGGAGTGCAGGGAAGTCGTGGGGCATGATGGCAATTTCTAGCTGGGAGTCTCTACGTATCCTGAGAATTGCATCATGATGAACACCCCAGTAATACATACTTAGCCACACAAATTCACTACGTAGCAATAAATTCAACGCCATGACAGCTTGGCTGCTTGGAGCTCTAAACCTCCACACTGCTCCATCCCGAAAGACAAGGCAGCCGCCTTGATGAGAAATCCAGTTCGTACACTCAGCCCGAAGCCACTGGCGACTCGAGTCTCGAGGAAGCAGCAACAATTTGACCTCTGCCTGAGAACCAAGGCCGAGCCAAGGCCCAAG
>QFEF01012157.1:0-10721 GCA_003316035.1 Neoboletus subvelutipes | reverse complement strand
AATCACTATCATTAAACTAGATCTCGAACTCCTGTCAATCAGAGTTGGATCTAGGCACTGAGAACCTTTTATGGAAGGGATCTCCACTTTGTCCCTGATCAGAGAATCAGTTCACAAGCTATTGCCCAACACTCATCATAGCCACTGCTTGTTGCCTAAGGAGCCACACCTTGATAGAGGCCTTGTCCATGACCTCTCCATGGCTGACTACTCCTAGTGTGCCTGGAGGGAGCCCACTTATTGTCTTGTGACCAGTATATCCACTGAGGTCACCACAACCATTGTACACTACATGCTGATCAGAGGATCTGCTTGTCAGCCAAAGAAGGCCAGGTCGTCTACAGAGGTAGACAAGTCATAGCAAAGACTTCAGTCTTCTGCATACACATTATTTGTTACTCCGGTCATAACAGTTATGAGCCCTGTTCAGCATTCTAACATGCAAACAACTCTACAGTGTCATCTGTGCTTGCATGTGATGATAATCACCTGAATCCATTCAATCCATTCTATCTGCACTTTAGTGCAATGGATGTAAAACTTCAGACATATTGATGCACTCATGTGCTTGACCACCCTCTGGGTGTAAAAATCTCACAACCCTCTTTGAGGAGGAGACTTGTTACAGCTTGATGCCTACACACAATAACTTTGACTAAAGTTATCTTATCTAATCTTATCTAATCTTATCCGATTAGATCAACATCTAATCCTATACTGAAGATAGTTCCCTTCAGCTGGTTTAGCCATTGTGCTACTTCAATCACGTGATCTAGTATCACATGATTCCTTTCCCTCACGTGATTTGACATTACATGACATCCACATGACTGAGTCACATGACTTACATGATGCTAGACATCTATTACAACATCAGAAGTCTAGAACCTTATCTAGATCTCCTCACAACTTCCTCATGTCTTTCATATCTGTGCTATGCATACTTTATTCTTAGCACACACATGCTTGATGCATGTTATTCATTTCCATTGCATCATGTTCAACACATGTTGACACTTCTCTTCCATTTCAGAAGCAATGCACTTACAGTGTGTTTGATACACATGTTTCCCTCATGCTAGATGCATGTTATCCTCATGTATTTAATCACCATCTCTACATCAGTAGATCTGTAGTACACATGTACATTCATAGAAATGATATATAAGACCAAGAGTCTAGCACTGGTACCCCAGTCTAGTTCTCTTGGAATTTCCCCTTCAACAAGAGATCCACTCAGGAAGTCTTAGTACTTCAATATAATACCTTTATCCTTGAGTCTTGGACCTTGTCACCCCTCACTCACCTCCTCTTCTTCAAATAGTCAAGATCATAGCTCAGCATCCCTGAGACGATTATAGTAGTTGTTGGGTCATTTCAAGATTATGTCCCTCTGATTCTAGGGCAATGAAGTTTGATTAGGAAGGCATATTTTTTACACTGCCATTTTTCTTGGTTTTTTCAAACATTGATCTATGGAAAGTATTGACACGCTTTGTTCTAGATTTTTTCAGAAGCCACAATGTCTTTCTCCAGCTTCAAGGATCTCCCTTGTCTCTCTGGTGGAAACTACAAGCATTGGCACTCTGACATGGAGGCCTACCTCCACTCCCAGGGCCTCTGTTCCATCCTTTGTCATTCCCTTTCCCAGACTGTTGTTGACACTGCCAGTGACATCACCAAGGACAAAACCAAGGAGATTGAGCTGTGGAGGATCCTGATGACAAGGCAGTTGGCACTATGCACTTCAAAATGGAATCCCACATTGCTCTTTGGTTCACCTCTCTCACCACTGCCAATGAAATGATCCAACAACTACTAATGATTCTGCTTGGGGATGCCGAGCTAGCTATGACCAGAGGTCTAAAGGATAGATAAGCAAGTAGGTGACAAGGCCATAAGCTAAGGAAAGGTGATCTTTGAGGCTAGTAACCTCACTGAGTGGATCTCTCTTTGTTGAAGGGGAAACTCCAAGAGAACTAGACTAGGGATGCCAGTGCTAGGCTCTTGGTCTTATATATCATCTCTATCTATTTACATCTGTTGTGGTATGATCTACGATATGACTATGTAAGGATAGATATCAATGGACATCATGTACTACATGAGGTTCAGAGATGAGAAACATGAGGAAAACACTTGTATCAAACATGTGTTGGGCATGTGTAGAAGCACAGCTTCTAAAATGGAAGAGAAGTGCAAACATGTGCTATACATGAGGCATGGAAATGAATAACATGCATCAAGCATGTGTGTGCATAAGAAGTATCATGCACAGCATGGAAATGAAAGACATAAGGTGAACATGTGAAGATCTAGATTGGAGTCTAGACTCCAGACATGGGGCATAACATGTGTTGATGTCTTGCATCGTGTTAAATACTTGTAGAATCAATGATCATGATGTCATTGCAGACTAGGGTTATGTCAGGTGACACAGTCATGTGACTGGGAAGATCATGTGATATCAAATCATGTGATCAGAGTGGTGCAGTGGCCAAGCCAGCTGAAGTGAACTATCTTCAGAATAGGATTAGATTTTGATCTAATTGGATAAGATAAGATTAGATAACTTTGATGAAAGTTATTATGTGTATGTATTGAACCATAATAGCCAAAGCTCTCTAGGATGAACTGAAGAAGAATTACTCCATGCCAACACTTCATTCCACCTTCAACAAGTTCAAGGTCCTCATGGACACAATCATTTCCAACAACACCCATCTTGCTGCTGCATTCACAAAGCTCAATGGACAAATTTCTCAGCTGGTGGAAGTCAGCTATGAGGTTTCTTGTTATGCTTGTTTGGGAAAACAGTGTAGTGAACTTGAATGACATAGGTTCATGTGTACTGGGGTGTCCAGTGACATTTCAGGACAATGACCTTTGGAGTATCCAAGGTCAAGGATTGTCAGAGGTTTTCAAGGAAAGAGTCCACTTGAAAGTAGGATGAAGACTTAAAGAGATCCAAGGAATTTTGAGGAACAAGGTATATTGTAGATTGAGTAGATCCATTTTAAGCTGGAAAAATGTATCTTCACAGCTGAAGAAGTGGACTACTTAGGGATAGTTCTCTGCCCTGGTCAACTTGTAGGATTTCTATATGATACAAATGGTAGTACATTGCTTACATAATTACATCAACCTATTGTTGTTCCTTTTTGTATGCTACACACCTCAGTAACTGTCTACTATAGTGACTGAGGTGAGTTACACTATTCATTAGCTACACTCCTTACTGACATTACCTTAGTCCTACTGTGTTCAATAGGTTATGAGCCCTGGCTTGAAAGCCTGAGTAAACCAAAAGTAGAAATCCAACTCAAAGACCTTAAATCATGTCCTTGTGCAAGCCAGAAGATTTTAAACTTCCTAAACTCAATGTCACTGGAAAAGAATGGACCTCTTGGAAATTCTAACTCACATGTGCACTCCAAACACAAGACCTGAGTGGTTGCCTCAATGGAACCAAAAGTCTACCAACAGATCTGTCACTTGGCAAATCTCCAGGGTGGAAACTGACCACAGCAGATGAGAAACTCAAAGCTGAGAAGTACAAGATGGACATGACAGAATGGCAAAAGAAGGATGCTACTGCTTGTCATGTTATTCTAAACACACTCCCTAACACTCTCTGCATGCATCTCATGCAGAAGAAAACCACACAAGAGTTCTATGAAACCTTGAAGGCAATGTTTGAAAGCCGATTGCTGGTTGTTGGTACTGAGCTGAGATGGCAACTCAACAAGGTAAAACTGAAGGAAGGTGGTGATGCACATGTACACATAAACAAAGTTCTAGCATTGCATGAAGAACTCACTATCATTGGAAATCCCATCTCAGAACAAGACCTTTTCAGCATCATTTGTGCATTCTTACCTCACTTATATAACCCCATACTATCCTCCATCTCATCAACCATAAAACTCAACAGTAAAACTGTCTTGTCCAGCACTCTCCTTGACCTCATTACTGTCAAATATGACCATCTTGCCCTACAAGACTCTGGCAAGTTGAAAGCAAAGTCATCCAATGACACTGCATTCAAAGCTGACTTGTCCAAAAAGGGAAAAGACAAGAAGTGCAAGCACTACACCAGTAAATGTGGAAATTGTGGATGGATGGGTCATTGAGACAAAGACTGCTGGGAGGAAGGAGGAGGCAAGAAAGGTCAAGCTTCAAAGACTTGAAAGTCATGGGGAAAGAAGTTAAAGGATTCACAGAATGGTAAGGGGAAGTCACCACCAAAGGCAAATACAGCTGAACCAGATGGTGTATGGCTTGCAGAAATATCTGAGTCCACAATGTATAATGATGAACCTGCTAACAGCTGGTCAGTAAACAGTGGCAACAAACTATCCTTATCATCCCTGAGCTATGTAATGCTCATACATGACAGCACCACACTGTCAAGCAAAGCCATTGAACTATTACAGCTTGATGCCTACACATGATAACTTTCAATAAAGTTATCTTATCTTATCATTATCCTGATCTGATTAGATCAATATCTAATCCTATACTGAAGATAGTTCTCTTCAGCTGGCTTGGCCACTGTGCCATTTCAATCACATGATTTGATATCACATGACTTCCCAGTCATGTGACTGTGTCACCTGACCTAACCCCTAGTCTGCAATGACATCACAATCATTGATTCTACGGTAATCTAACATGGTGCAAGACACCTGATCTATGTTAAGCCCCATGTCTGGAGTCTAGACTCTAATCTAGATCTCCTCATGTTCTCCTCATGTATTTCTTCTTTTTCATCTCCATGCTGTGCACAACCTTTCACATATGCACACACATGCTTGATGCATGTTTGATCTTCCATTTCAGTATCTCATGTCTAGCACATGTTGTACTTCCCTTCCATTCTAGAGGCAGTGCTTCTACCTCATATTTGACACATGTTCTTGATTCTCTTCCATTGTGATGCCTGGCACATCATACCTGTTTTACATGATTTCCTCATGTTGACCATGAGTTACCCCTATTTAGTGTAGCATCTATAGATTAGATCACAACACATGTAAATTATATAGATCATATATAAAGACCAAGAGCCTAGCACTGGATCTCCAGTCTAGTTCTCTTGGAGTTTCCCCTTCAACAAGAGATCCACTCAGTAGAGGCATTAGTCCTCAAAGACCACTTTTACCTTGAGTCTTGGTACTTGTCACACCTCGCTCACTCCTCTTCTTCGAATAGTCATAGTAACAGCTTGGCATCCCCAAGACGATTATAGATAGTTGTTGGGTCATTTCAATAGTTCACTTCAGCTGGCTTGGCCACTGTGCCACTCCAATCATGTGATTTGATATCACATGACTTCCTCAGTCACATAACTGTGTCACCTGACATAATCCCTAGATGCAATGACATCATGATCATTGATTTTACAGTACTTAATATGATGCAAGACATCTGATCTATGTTATGCCCCATGTCTGGAGTCTAGACCCCTAATCTAGATCTCCTCATGTTCATCTTATGTCTTTTATTTCTGTGCTGTGCACGATACTATTCTTATGCACACACATGCTCAATGCATGTTATTCATTTCCGTGCCTCATGTCTAGCACATGTTCACACTTCTCTTCCATTTCAGAAGCTGTGCTTCTACACATGCCCGACACATGTTTGATACAGGTGTTTCCCTCCTGTTTCTCATCTCCATGCCTCATGTAGTACATGATGTCTGCTGGTATCTATCCTTATACAGTTCTATTGTAGATCATAGTACAACAACTGTAAATAGATAGAGATGCTATATAAGCCTGAGAGCCTAGCACTGGCATCCCCAGTCTAGTTCTCTTGGAGTTTCCCCTTCAACAAAGAGAAATCCACTCAGTGAGGTTTATCCTCAAAAGATCACCTTTTCCTTAGCTTGTGGACTTGTGATCTACTCACTTACCTATTAATCCAATCTTTGGTTGTCACTAGCTTGGTGTCCCCAAGACTTCAATAGTAGTTGTTGTTGGGTCATTTCACAGTGCTTCCACACATGCCAAACACATGTTTGACACATGTTTCACTTGTGTTTCTCATCTCCATACCTCATGTAGTACATGATGCCCATTGATATCTATCCTTACATAGCGTATCGTAGATCATACCTAAACAGATGTAAATAGATAGAGATGATATATAAGACCAAGAGCCTAGCACTGGCATCCCCAGTCTAGTTCTCTTGGATAAATACCCCAATTACCAGAGGACCACTCAGGAGCTTCTTAGCTCAACAAATCACTTTACCTTGAGTCTTGGTAGTTGTCACACCTCACTCACTTCCTTATATTCTACAAGTCAGATCATAGCTTGGCATCCCCAAGACATAGATTGTAGTTGGGTCATTTCATGTAAATAGATAGAGATGCTACTGTATATAAACTGAGGGTTCTAGCACTAGCATTCCCAGTCTAGTTCTCTTGGAGTATTCCCCTTCTACAGGAGTTCCACTCAATGAGGTCTCTATAGCATCAAAGATTACTCATATTCTTAGCTTGTGAACTTGTCATCCCTCACTTATCTCTTTTATTTGACCTTTGGTCATAGCTAGCTCGGTGTCCCCAAGACTGATTCAGTAATAGTAGTTGGGTTGTTTCATGAACTGTATGACAGTGGTGCATTGCAGCACATGTTAATAGCTCATAACTGATTCATCAATTTTGAGACCATCCCATCTAAACCAATATGGTCAGTGGACAATTGCATGTTCAATGCGATTGGAAAAGGGAACCTTTATATTTATCTACCCAACAGTAAAAAGAAGTGCCACATTCTCTTGAAGAATGTCCTATATGTGCCATCCATGAAGGTCACCCTTGTCTTGACTAGCCAACTCACCAGCACAAACTACACTGCCTTGTTCTGCAATAAGTCCCTTCAAATCTTCAACTTGAAGAAATGCCTGCTTGGTGAAGTACCACTCAAAAATGGTCTCTATAGAACCCACAATCAATACCCTACCCCATTTGCAAGCATCACAAAAACCAATGAAATACTCACTATGAAGGTGTTATGATTCGGGGTACTCTTTTCTCTCTTGTCTCTTCATTCTACTTTTTTCTCATGTTCATCTCATTTAATACTACATATGCTTCCTCTTCATCTTGCACACACTGCTGTTTGAGCCCTGCAGCACCTACCTTTCTTCCTCTCCCATTCTGCTTATGCATTCTTTCAATGACATGTTCTTTCATTTTGCTTACACATCCTTTAGATGATGTGTTCTTTCATTTCACTTATGTGCCCTTTAGCTGACACATTCTTTCATTTCAATTATGTGTCCCCTGATGTGGCCTTCTCCTATGATCCATTAACTTTCTTTTCATCACCTAAGTGCATAGGCTCATCTCTCTATAAATATGGTTATAAAACATCATATACATCAGCTTAGATCTATTTGGTCTAAATCACATCTTGCCTCTTGAAACTCCCAGACCTCTATAAGTCACTGTCCTACTTTCAAGTGGACACTTACCCTTGAATCCTTCGATCCAAATGACCTCAGAAGACCCAAAGGTTTGTTGTCCTGAAGCATGCTTGAATGTCTCAAGCTGCATGAACCTACGAATTCTGAGTCATCTATGCTATTCCCCCAAACAAGCATAACAAAAGATCTAAGCTCTCCTGAAGGAGCTACCACCATTGTAGTCTCCCACCATTTTCCACCAATGCCCCACTGCTGACTCTCACTGGTTCTGCCCCCAATGTCTATCCCCTGAATCCATCTCTGAACAATCTGACTATCCCCCTGACGAAGAGGAAGGGGACCATCAACTTCCTCACCAAGTTCTATTTCTCATTCAAACACAAAGACACTATAGGAAATACTGTCTCCTGGCTTGCTACCAATTCCATATCCCCCAAGAAAGATGAGTCCAAGTCCACTGCCCTGAACCACTACATCTCCAAGTTTAAGAACCAGGTAGCTGTAGCTGATATCTCCAACCCAAACATCCTCATAGGCTATTTCTCTGCTGGACTCCCAGCACCTCTTATGAGATGAATCATGGCTATGGACACTGTCCCTGCCACTATCAAAGATTGGTATACTAAAGCTGTTTCTTTCCAGACCCAATGGGAGCGAGCTGATGAAATCGCTAAGCAAGGACACACATTTGCTCAAAATACCACTCACATCCCTGCCAAAGATCCCAATGTCATGGACATTGACATTGTCTGCCTTACCAAGCTTACCCCTGAAGAATGAAAGCAATGCTGAGACAAAGGCCTCTGCTTCCATTGCTGAAAAGCCAGACATCTCTCCAGCTCCTGCCCCACCTATCCTTCCACTCCCAAAAAACCCTCTGAAGTCAAACAAGTGACTGAAGAGGGAATTCCAAACTTGATAGAAGTTGAGGAGTGTGTATGAAAGATCACCTTTACCCCAGGTTTTTAGAATGGAGGACTTCCCCAATGCAGGTACCTCCTAAAGTGTACCAAGATGTAACTGTATCACCATCGCAATCCATGCATATTCTGGTACAGCTTATCGAATCCTCTCATACATTTCAAGCTGTTGGCACCAGAGCTCTCATAGACAGTGGAGCAACCATCTCCTGCATCAAGTGGGACTTTGTAAAATGAAATCAAATTTTGACCAAGAAACTCACCAAACCTGTCCATGCTTGAAACACTGATAACTTCCCAAACAAGAGTGGAATCATTGATCAAATTGCCACCCTCTTTATTGACATGGAAGGTCTTACTTTTAAAGTAACCTTCCATGTTATGCACCTTGGACAAGATAATGTCATTCTCAGACTCCCTTGGCTAAAATCAGCCAATCCTACCATTTATTGGACTAAGAGGACCATCACTATCGACAAATCCCTTGACCAATCAAAAGACCTCTATTCCTCCTTTGCTACTGACACCACACAACATAATTCCTTCTTCTAAAAACCCATCCATTGTCCCCCCAAACACATTCTAGTCAACTTAGTTGATGATGCTCAACTCTATGATTATAATCACTGGAACACTGAACAACAGAGCCTTACCAAAGCCAACAGAAACAGGGTTCTTCACTGCATCATTCATTGTGGATCTTGATTCATTTCCCACAGCTCTCCAATGATCACCAAACTCACCACCACCACTGAATTAGCTATGGCTGCAGAAAAGGCTAAACCCAAAGCCACCCACCCTCCTGAATATGCCAAATTTGCATCAGTGTTCTCTAAACAATCCACTGACCATGTACCTCCATCATGCCCTTATGACCATGAAATCAACCTAGACAAATTCTTTATCCTGAAAGTCAGAAAGATATACCCCCTCTCTCTAGATGAACAAATCACTACCAAAGCATTCTTAGAGGAAAATCTCAAAAGTGGAAAGATCTGACCTTCTAACTTCCCACAAGCCTCTCTATTCTTCTTCATCAAAAAGAAGGATGGTGGTCTTCAGCCTTTCCAAGACTATTGATATGTCAACAAACATATGGTCTGAGATGCCTATCCTTTACCCTTGATTCCTGATCTGATCAACAAACTCTGCAATGCCAAGGTCTTCACTAAGTTTGATGTATGATGGGATTACAACAATGTTTGGATTAAAGATGGACACCAATGGAAAGCAGCCTTCATCACCCATAAAGGTCTCTTTCAACCAACAGTCATGTTCTTTGGATTGACCAACTCTCCCATTCCTTCCTAAGCTTTGCCAACTTCTACCATTGATTTATCCCTAACTTCTCAAGTGTCACTCACCTGCTCCTCGACCTTACAAAGAAATCCCATACCTGGGAATGGACTCCTGCCTGCCACTCTTCCTTCAAGAAACTAAAGGAGCTCTTTCTGTCAAAACTGATTCCCACTCTTCCCAACTTCACCACCCCATTCACCATTGCCATGGACACATCTAAATACACCTCTGGCAGTATTCTTCTCCAGGCCGACTCCAATGGCAAGTGGCATCCTTGCTCCTATCTTTCTCAGTCTTTTGGTGATGCTGAGCAAAACTACAACATCTATGACCATGAACTCCTCACAATCCTCTGAGCACTAAAGACTTGGTGACATTACCTTCATGGTTTCCCCTTCCCTGTCCAAGTTTTTACCAACCACAAAAACCTCACCTTCTTCTGCTCCCCTCAAAATCTCAATCATCAACAGGCTGCTGGCTTTTTGACCTAGTGGATTTTGACCTCAAAATGATTCATGTCCCTGGAAAACTCATTTCTGGACCTAATGCACTCTTCTGATGTCTGGATCTCCTCCCTGTTTCCAACCTTGATAATGAAGGAGTTATCCTTCTTCCCCCATCTATCTTTGTTCAGGTGATTGACACTGCCCTTTACCAGAAAATCCTCAATGCATCCAAAGGCAACCCCCTTGTCCTTCAATCTCTGCAATCCATTAATGAGGACATTCCTGCAGCTTACCTGTTACTACCAGTGTAACAAATAATGTGTATGTTGAGAACTAAGTGTTACAAATATAATGGACACCCCCACTTTTCTTTCTCCCATAGCATCCCCAGACATCCACACCATTGATCACCCTGCTTGGGACATCTGGGAAGACATTCTCCCAGATATTGAGATCCCACAATCCCTATGGGATGAGGTATTTGACTCCTTGCTACTCCTGGAATAATGCACTTGCTCAACTTCCTGCATTTGTCTCATGGCCCTTGGAGCCCCTTTTACTTTGCCCTCTTGTCATTTTGGGCTCTTTCAGACCCTTTCACTCCTAAGTCAAATT
>QFEF01012146.1:0-10653 GCA_003316035.1 Neoboletus subvelutipes | reverse complement strand
ATTTGCCCAATCGTGCCTCATACATTCTTTATTGTTCCTATTGCATCCATCGCCTAGCATCTCGCACCCACATATCAATCGTTTCGCAGCGGCACTACAAGCCCTGCCTTTAATCGAGGCGGCAAAAGACATTGTAGCAATATTTATTATCCAGCGTGAGTAATTGGTCGTTCATTGATGTTACAATGATCTTACATGTCGCAGAGTATGGTGCGATTAGTCAGGGTATTCTTGCTTCCCTGGCATCCACCTTTTTAATAACCACTGATACGTGGAAATTCATCGACGCCGCGGCGGCTCCGTATTCCGCATTTCTTGGTTGTCTGATCGCCCTTCTTGGGTTTGGCGTATTTGTTCTTTGCGGGCAACACTCCGACGAACAACAGGCTCAATATGATCTCTTGGTTTCGGTAAACCTCTCATTCCGAGATATTGGAATTTTATTGGTTGATGTATGAACCACAGGTTCGTCGATGTTTTGTAGCCGCAACAATATATTTGGTGCCATTGGGATACATTGTCGTTGTCATATCCCAGAACTCCGAGGCTAATTTCTCGGACTTGTCCTCCATACGGGAAAAGTTATTTGGTCTATCGAGGAGTCGTTCCGAATGCCGTGTGCCAGAATCGTCGACTCTAACTCATGCGCAGACAATCACCAATTATACTCATTTCAACAACGTTCTGCTCATCGTATTTTTTAGCCACGCCAGGTACGATGTCAACCTGGACTTTCATAGGGAAGTGTATGCGGACTATTTCCCGAACGTGAGTAATCGAAACAGTTGAAGCATGTTGGGGTCTATTCTTATGGTGAGTGATATACTTAGATCGTTTATATCGGTCCTGCAAGTCGCGAGGATAAGGGGTTTGCTCATTCCTACGATGTCCTCGTCGATTCGTTTCAATCGGAAGAGGACCTTAGCGACCCTCTCTTTTATAGAATGTCAGGGCGGGTAAGTGCACGTCGTTATCTGTGCGAGAGCATGCAATTCCTCATGATAGCAAAGATGGCCCACCACATGCTCTACACAGCTTTGCGAGAATATGGCTGTTATGATGGCTATCTTTGGGTGCCTTTCGATACGCTCCTTAATATTCCTCGACTCCAACAATTTAATCAAAGCTTGTTTTGGTACCATTCTCCTTGGGGACAGCCCGTTCCGAACCCAGCCCTTGGTAACCTTACTGAACCCGTGCTGGACATCAGCCGACACGCGCCTCCTGCGATGATCTCTCCCGATACATCTATTAATCTCACAGAAACATGGAAGGGCTGGGGCCCTGACTGGTGGTAAGTAACAACAGATCAAAATATCACACGGCTAAATAGGTTTCCTCTCCGATTTTAGGTGGGGGTAAGTCTCACACCGATTTACCCTCCATCGTCTAAACCACCAAGTGACTGACTATCCTCCTATATTAGTGACTCTCACGTGGGTGTGTCTGTCTGCATGAACGCCTTTCACAAGGTCCCTGAGGACATGCGTGCACACCTCGCTCAACTTAACAATGGACAGACGAGGCTTATCGGTGGCTCCGCGGACACGCTTTACATTCCGGGCCGGCATCGCAAGGCGTTTATGGACGTATTAGCGCTGTTCCTCGAAACGGCTTGTTTTCTGGAGATTGCGACCCCCACGGCCGTCCATCTTGTCGTTCCGCCCGGAGAAAGGATCCAGTTCGTGGACCATGTACGTGATGCCCCCCCTCCCCTCCCCTTCTCGTTCCGGTTGACGATCGAGTTTTTGAATTCGACAGTGGTGGATTTATGAACCCCCGTTCAATGCGTCGTTCGTGAGACAGAAATGGGCTGAAGGCTACGAGGTGGACACGTTTCATACGTTCCACTGGGGTGAACGCGGCGGGGACGGAGTTTGGCGGGGCGATCATCGTCACGTTTCAGACGTGCGGCATCTCCTACGAGAATCAGCACATCGACAGGGCCTGAACGACGCGTTTCCCATGAACTCGGGTGGCCAGTGACAGCACGAGGGCATTGCTAGATCTTGTTGACGTTGATATTGGGCTTTTGCTTGGCCCCTTTTTGATCATGTCAAGTTCCCAGCGCTCGGACTGTTATGCTCGCAGATAGTTGACATTATCGTAATGTACACGAACCTGGAATGTGACGTGAAATAAAAGTCTGAGAGAAAGCTACAGATCCACTACATTCATATAGACAATAGGATACCAACGACGAACGAGGAGAGGATACAGATAACGATAGGACATGTCCCGGGAAAAAAAAGCGAGAGAACCAGGTCTATGAGAAATGCAAACGTCCGTGCAGGAACCACGAAAGCTGAATGCCATGATTGACTGTAAAGTTGTGACATCCAGACACGACCACGTTTGCCAACGTCTCATTCGGCGTGGTAGCGTCTGTGTAAGCGACCCGAGCGCTGAGCGCCTCTACCAAGGCGTCTCCTGAAAATTGTTGACATCCAAAGAGCCTGAGCGACGTCAGCTGTGGAAGACGGACCCGGCGACGGCCATCGCCGGACCCGGGGACCGTCTGGATGGGTTCAGGTCTAAAGAGTTGCACGACCTCGTTGGACATGTCCGACCCGACGATAGAGAACTGCTTCAAGTGTGGCAGTCTATCGAAAGCCCATTTAAAGTCCTTTGTTCGCATGTCTGAAAGATCCATGTCTAGAATCTCGAGGGGTGGACGGGAACGTAGGATGAGTTTCCGGAGGCCCATGCCGGTGTGGTGGTCGCTCGAAGGGGACTGGGAGAAGTCGTGGGCTTCGTCGTCGCTGTCGCCATGCTCTTTGGCGTGGTAACCATGCAGAGAAACATCCATGTTTAGATGACGAAGATGGAGCTCTCTGAGGGCTGGCAGATGCAGATGTGAGAGGACGCTGCGCTGGATGCAGATGAGATCCAATAGGAGAGTGTGCAATCGTGGAAGGGTGACAACGATGGGCGAGGTGTTCAGGATGCCCTCCTCGTAGGAGACGCCATGGAGGTAAAAGTGTTCGAGATTGGGACAGCGAGCAAGGAAGCTGAGCAGCGCGGGGGAATGGACGGTGTGGGCAAAGGAGGACTCTGTGATGTCGAGAGAGGTGAAGTGGAGTGGGTTGATAAAGTCTGACGAGGGGAGATTAAAAGCTGTTATCTTCATGGAGACGTGTCTGAACGAGCTTGTTCCGCAAGAGAAGAAGATGTTGTCATCGTCATCACCGTCGGCGTCAAAGGGAGTCTTGAGACGGACGTCGAGGTGGTGAAGGACGCGGCGAGGGGCGGACAAGGTGAGATCGGAGAGTCTGGTTTGCATTGTACGGCCTTGAAATGATATTCTGCAATCCATCCAGCGAGATAAGTAAGGCAGAAAACAAGACATGATTGGAAGGAGGTGTTCAAAGTCGGCGAGCTCGACGTGGACGTGGAACGGGAGGGGATCTGAACGAGCGATCCACAGGTCTGCCTGGGCCTTGATTGAGGAGATGCGGCGGGGTGATTTTCCGACGGTGATGAGCTGCCATGCTCTCGGGGACGCGATACAGATGTTCCTCCAGAGCTTACAGACTGTACAGATAACGAGGGGTGTAAACGGCGCGCTGGAGTGAGATGAAGATACGAATATCTCGATGAGAAGCTCTGGAGGAAGAGAACGCATCGTTGTGGACGGGTAGGCGGTGATATCTTGCATGGGAATTACAGCAAGTGATGGTGGTGGTGGTTCAACGTTCAGTTGCTAGTTCAAGTAGCCGGCCCGAGTGGAGGACGAGCACATCGACACTCGATCACGTGGTTTATCAGTACTCGCAAGTAATTCGATCTGATTACCTTACTTAAGCAAAAAGCTGACTAATCAAGAACTGCACAGACGTTCAAACTCAACTGCAAACTCTAATTACCTTGTACACACACGCCACCGCCGTGCTCGACGTTCCGCGTATCTGCCCTCATCATGCCAGGCGTAAGAGACATCAGGTGCGTTTCCAAGATCTTCATTCACCTGCGCAACTAACCCGCACGCTCGCCCTGATCAGCGCAGAAGCCTTCATCACAGCATACGCATCCCATCTCAAGCGATCCGGCAAACTCGAGGTGCCAACATGGGTCGACCTCGTCAAAACCGCCGCTTTCAAAGAGCTTGCACCTTATGACCCAGACTGGTACTACGTTCGTGCAGGTAATCATCTCGAACACCCCGAAATGTCCCCCGCTCAATGTCACCACTTATTGATGGAACTGTAGCCGCCCTCGCACGGCACATTTACCTTCGCAGAGACGTCGGCATTGGCAAGCTTGCAAAACTCCATGGTGGCCGCAACAGACGCGGTAACCGTCCTTCACACCACGCCGACGCTTCCGCTTCCGTCCAACGCAAGATTTGCCAATCTCTGGAGAAGATCGGCGTTCTCGAGCAGACAGATAACGGTGGCCGGAGAATCAGCCAGGACGGTCAACGCGACCTGGACCGAATCGCAACTGCCGTTGTCGAGGCTGCAAAGGAGGAGGAGGATGAGGAAGAAGAGGAGGAGGATGAGGAGGAAGACGACGAATAAATGTATTGTTCCCGGACATCCCCCGCATATCCCGGTTCTTCGCATGCTCTTGCCATGGTCGCCCATGATTGTTGATTTTATGCTAATATGGTATGAAGCATGCACATCTCAAAAATACAGCTTCCATTACTTCTCTAACCCCGTGTTGACACCTGACCGTATGAGTTCTCTTACCAGCATCTCTCGACAAGATTGTAGCCACGCTGAAACGGACATCTGGGTGACACCGCTAGTGTTCCGATTTAAACGCCTGGATTTTTCCCGGTTCGGCTGCTGCTGATCGCTTTATGCAGCTATAAATACACACCTTCCGTGCTAAAACTCCCAGAAAAACGTGCTGGTCCCTCTGACCCCATCTTAAAAAGCCTCTGTCATGTATATGCTCAATCGTCTTTCGCTTCGCAGTTTCCAAGGTAACAATGTTGACGATCTCATCGCACTACACAATGACACCCGAGTGCAACATTCCACCTAGGTATGAAGAACAACCCGAAGCGGCAAAACATGCACATGGTACTTCATGCTCGCTCTGCGTGAGACAGGGGAGGCCGATGTTTGATTGACCGGGGCGGACCCATATAATCACCTGAGTCCCGTTTGCACGCGTCACTGTCATTTTTGTCACCACCATGGATGCACAAGCTTCAACATCGTCTGGCGCGACAGATCAACGTCAAGAACTATCGTGAGGTATGCACTATCTCATGGGTCGTGCTGTACACGCCTGAAGTCCCCCCCCAGAAAATGCGGACGCATGACAATATCAGCCGAATCGTTAGCCAATCCTACACGTATCACGGTCTGCGCAAAATCCTTCTCTAACGTCTTTAACGAAAACCGCACTATATTCAATCGTAGGCCAGTCCAGGTGCAGACCGAGAATGTCATTAAAGCCGTCCAGTCAGTTGGTCAAATCATCGGTGAAGTCATGAAGCAGCTCGATGATGAGAGATCTAAGACTATCCTCATGGTGATGTCTCCCCCGCGTTTATGTCTGCCTCTGCTCCAGTCATCGTCAAGGCATCTTCTGTACCTCGCTACGTCGTGTCATATCGCCCAGCGTTGTCAGCAACAAGCTTAAATCAGGGACCCGTGTATCTCTGGACGTAACGACTCTCACCATCATGCATATTCTTCCGCGAGAGGTTGACCCTTTGGCTTACAAAATGAGTTTGGAAGATCCAGGAGGAGCATCGTTTGCGGGTATTGGTGGTCTTGGTGAACAAGTCCGCGAGTCACGCGAGGTGAGTCCTCACTGTTCATCCATCCTCAAGAATTCGTTACCAATGTGCAATGTCAGATGATTGAGCTCCCCCTTCTTAACCCTGCGTTTTGCCTCCGTGTAGGGATCAAACCGTCAAATGGAGTTCTTCTCTACGGACCTCCCGGGACGGGGAAGACCCTTTTAGCCCGAGCGGTAGCAGCTACTCTCCAAACCAATTCCTTAAAGTAGTCTCGTCTGCCATCGTTGACAAGTACATTGGCGAATCAGCTCGAGTTGTCCGTGATATGCTAAGGATCACGAGCCTTGTGTTATTTTCATGGACGAGATAGATGCCATTGGAGGCAGGAGGTTCTCGGAAGGGACTAGCGCGGACAGAGAAATCCAGAGAACTCTGATAGAGGTAAGTGGACTTTCTTGCTTCACGCATCGGGGTCGTAGTATTGATGCTAATCGATATTATCAAGCTACTGAACCAAATGGATGAATTTGATTCACCTGGGCGGACGAAGCTCATCATGGCGACGAATCGATCAGATACCCTGGATCCTGCACTGTTGTGACCTGGTCGTCTGGACCGAAAGATGGAAATCCCACTCCCTAACGAATAGGCGCAGTCAGAGATTCTGAAAAATCCATGCTCTGCCAGTGAACAAGAGTGGAGGAATCGACTACGAGGCTATAGTGAAGGTTCGCGCTTCTGTTGTTTCTGCATACAGACACTTGGCTTAACAGCTTACGGATGGTTTCAACGACGCTGATTTGCGAAATGTCATGACTGAAGCGGGGATGTTTTCTATTCGTGATGATCGGTACGTTCTCTCACGTCGGGCGCCTCATTGACTGACCACGAGTCCACCAGCGAGTACATTGTCTAAGAGGATCTCACCAAAGCTGCACGTCTCTCTTACTCGGCCAAATTGGGGTATTCAGCATAGACTTGTCTATCCACGCATGTATCATACCGTACTATACATCCATTTACCTGAGATTTGATTACCTAAGCGAACACTGGTCTCCACAGAACATTGAGGCAAAGACGTTTACAACGAGTGTTCTCTTCTCTTTGCGAGGACTGTCTGGAACTCTAATTTTCCAAAACACAATCTCGTGTTAACGGTGAGTCCTTGCACGGCCAAACACATTCTGCGAGCGCAGACCAGAGATCCTGTCGTTGACGTCGGTCACTCTCTGACCACTTTCACCACCGCCATCATTACTTATCATCGATCATGGGTCGAAGAAAACGCCAATTTCTCGACGATGGTGACTCCGACTCGTATGCCTCCGAGGGTTCAGGCGCCGATTTCCAACTAAACGACAATGACCCAGACGCGAAGGATGAGCGTGCGCTTTTCGAGGACCCCTACCGGCACAAGCGACGGCGAAGGAATGAGAAAGAAGATGCTATCTACGGCGTGTTCGGGGACGACAGTGATGACGTAGAATACGATCGGAAAGGTGATGCAAGGCAAAAGAAAACAGACTGGACAAAGGCCCCTGCATTTGTATCGGGAGACAAAGCCAAGTTACAGAGGGCAACAGAAGATATGGAGGAGGAAGACGAGGCGGAAGATGAAGCAGCCGATGGTACGGACGACGAGGTGGCAGATGAGACAACCTATGGGACGGATGTCGAGGAAGGAACTTCGGGCAGTTCAGTGGACGAGGTTCAGGATGAAGAGGTAAAGGAATCAGAGTCACCAGTGATCGCGCCTGCACCGAGGAGACCTGGCATCGGCGCTTCCGCCTTGTCTGATCTGCCCACTTCGTTTGGCGCTACTTCTCGGACACAACGTGCTTTCCTTCGCAGCGAGTCTTCATCTGGCCCCAGTTCTCAGCGCAGCACTCCCCTTCCTGCTCGTGAGCAAGCACACTTCCACAAGATAGGAGGCACGCTAGGTGCGCAAATGCTCGCCAAGATGGGTTGGAAAGCGGGTAGTGGTCTTGGTGCGAGCGGAGAGGGTATCATCATCCCTGTCGAGAGCAAATTGCGGCCGAAGAACGTGGGTATCGCCTACAAGGGTTTCAAGGAGAAGACGGAGCAATCCAAATTGGAAGCCAGGAGGAGGGGCGAATTTGTTAGCGACGACGAAGAACTACCGCCTGTCGTGAAGAAGGCAAAGGAGGCAAAGGAGAAGCGGTCAGACGCGTGGAAGCAGCCGAGGAGGGTTAAGACTAAAGTTGAGCACAAGACATACGAGCAGATCGTGGCAGAAGCAGGACAAGAACCATCGGCTCCAAGTGTTGGACCAATTATTGATGCTACCGGACGAGAGGTCAGTCCCAGAATGTTTTGACTCCCTCTTTTACTGATGTGCATGCTCTTAGCCGCGCGAGCTGGCTTCACTGGCCGAAATTTCCATGGCATCATGGACACCCTCGACAGACCCAACTCGAATACCAGAAGTCCGACATAATCTACGACTCATCGCAACCGCCTGCAAGACAGATCTTGACGGTCTTGCACGTGAAGCCAAGGCCCTTGAAGACCGTAAACGCTTCATTTCTGAAGAGGACGCTCGACTACGGAAGAAAGTCGCCGCCGAGGCCGAGTGTATGTGTTTCTGCAGATCTCTCTTTCCATGAAGAAGTCTGATGATTTCATTTGTGTAGTAATTTCACGGCTCCAACGAGTGTCTCTCGTAGTGGACGAGATCAACACCAAATCTAGGGAACTCACTTCGGTATACGAAGCTACACTGGACGACTTTTCACCACTCTTCGCCAAGCTCCTCCAGTTCCCCACGGAATTTGACAAGTATCGATTAGATGAGATCGTTGTCGCTGCCATTGCTCCAACTGTTCGACGGATGGTAGCACAGTGGAATCCCTTTCTCGATCCATCCACACTCATTTCCACGTTCCGTACTTGGAAGCAGGCTCTTAAAGTTAATCTCGTCGAGCAGTCCTCGCAGACCCAAGTTAGCTTGTACGGAACTGGGGCCACTGCTTCGCCTTCCGTCGTTGAAAAACTTATGACACCTTTTGAATCACTTCTCTGGAATGTCTGGCTTCCCAAAGTACGGACGTCCATCAACAACGAATGGGATCCCTGTGATCCCACACCCGCGATCAAGCTTTATGAAACTTGGGCTTCCTTCCTCCCTCCTTTTGTACGCGACAATATGCTCGATCAACTCATCCTCCCAAAACTCGCCAAAGCCGTCTCAGAATGGAACTTCAAACGTAGCACCGTCCCTCTTCAATCATTCGTCTTCCCTTGGCTCCCTCATCTTGGTCTACGTGTTGAGAGTGTCCTCGATGACGCGCGTAGGAAGGTGAAATCTATGCTGCGCGCCTGGGGAGCAACCGATGGTCTTCCCAAAGACCTTGTCGTATGGCGGGATGTCTTCGAGGGCGCCGAGTGGGACAATCTCTTACTGAAATACGTCGTTCCCAAGCTAGCATCCCACCTCCGCGAGGAGTTCCGCATAAACCCTCGCGCACAAGAGATGCGACCGCTCACAGAGGTCGTACTCCCTTGGTCTTCTCTCCTCCGAGGCTCGGTCATGAGCCAACTCCTGGAGGCGGAGTTCTTCCCCAAATGGCTTGACGTGCTGTACATTTGGCTTATCCAACCACGCGTGAGTTTCGAAGAGGTCGCTCAGTGGTATGCGTTTTGGAAGGGTATTTTTGCGGAGGACGTCTTGGCTTTGAAGGGTGTCCAGAAGGGATTTACGAGGGGGTTACAGTTGATGAACGAGGCGATCGAATTGGGAGTTGACGCACCCACGAAACTGAGACGTCCTGATGCAAAGGTGGAGATTGCCGACCCTACCGGGACTATCAAGGGAGCCACCAAAAGCGCTACACTACCCTCTCGCACGCACAAGATCACCTTCCGCTCGATCGTCGAAGAATTTGCTGCGGAGCATAATCTACTGTTCATGCCAACAGGGCGTGCACATGAGACATCGCGGATGCCGCTGTTCAGGGTGTCAGGGCCAAGTGGTAAGGGGGGAATGTTGGCTTACATTCAGGACGATGCGGTGTGGGCTCCGGAAGGGGATGAGTATCGAGCAATCACTTTGGAAGAGATGGTGATGAGAGCGAACAAATAAATTATCAGACGATATGACACGGCGTAGCGAGGTCCAAAAGATGTCTCGACGATGACTGGGGCAGAGGCAAACATAAACGCGGGGAAGACATCACCATGAGGATAGTCTTACATCTCTCGTCATCGAGCTGCTTCATGACTTCACCGATGATTTGACCAACTGACTGGACGACTTTAATGTCATTCTCGGTCTGCGCAAAATCCTTCTCTGATGCCTCTAACGAAAACCACACTATATTCAATCGTAGGTCATTCCAAGTGCAGACCGTGATACGTGTAGGATCGGCTAACGATTCTTCAAGCTTTGGCTCGCATTTTCTGGGGGGGGACTTCAGGCGTGTACAGCACGACCCATGAGATAGCGTATGCCTCATGAGAACATCTTTTCTTCGTTGATCTATCGCGCCAGATGATGTCGAAGCTTGTGCATCCATGGTGGTGACAAAAAGGACAGTGACGCGTGCAAACAGGACTCGGGTGATTATATGGGTCCTCCCCGGGTCAACCTCTGGTGGTCTAGTAGTGTGATTCCTGAGTCAAGGAGGGATTCAATTCCCGACCAGGCCCTAACGGGCGAAGATTATTCGCCAGGATTCGGCGACACCAGTACTTGAGCTTGCAGATATCTTCTCCTGCGTACCCTTGAATGCGAATTGCTATCTTCGGAACGTCGTCTGATCATTAGCCATGACAGCTGGCACCGTACTGCCCACCGTCGCGTTACGCGTGCTGCATCCAAGTGGGTGATTCGTTAATGGCGGTAAAAACTCCGCTAGCCTGAAGGTTTCATCAATATATGGCACTGTATCTGAGCACGACGACGTTCAGCTCCTCGATTTCGCCGAAAC
>QFEF01012143.1:0-11141 GCA_003316035.1 Neoboletus subvelutipes | reverse complement strand
CTTGCGAATTGCATTCGGAAATCTGGTACACGTTATCAGCTCCGAAGAAAAGCACTGATCGAGGCGTGTCACCGACTCTTGAGAGTGGTAGATTTTCCTGTACACCCGAATAACAAGACTGTCAGCTGTAACTCTGGGATGCCGACCGAGGGGACGCGATATACATTGAACGAGATGCTGAGATGGACTCACCACTTTCGCTTTGGCCGAGTAATAGGACTTTAACCATCGATGCCCGTTTCATGAGCGCATCTTTCTCTGCGAGGAGTTCCTTGTCGATCTGGTCGCTGATTCTCTGAGCTTCGACTGCGCGTTTTTTTCTCGCCGCCTTCTCTGAAAAGTCGCCGTGGAACACCATCTCACAAGGTGCCTATAGGATGGGGGGGGGGGGGGGGGGGNNGATGGAGTGAATGAACAAGTGGGGGGCGTTCAACGTTGGTTTCCCACATGACATGACATGTTAACTTGTCGGAATCCCCACTTGTTTCTTGAAACTCTTCCCAGTGGGCAGTCCGCTTTATGGCAGTAGACCATGCAGCATCCCTAGTAATTCGGACTCGCGATCAATATTGCGAGTAAGGTGCCCACCGCAAAGTCGAATGAGACTTATCATAGATTGTTATTGCAGAGATCGCCAATCCCTTTATAGTTCGGTGCTCATTTAAATGCGACCTCCCAAACGTTTTACCCTGTTGGTTTTTTTGCTAGCCGGATGCAAATTATCTCCGCCAAGCCTGCTTCAATAGTCTCATAGAAGACCTCTCCTCGCTGAATTATTGGCGACAACAATACGGTTGGAGGGTGCATCATGTATACAATTGGGTCGAGTAACTTTGCAAGAAGATCCCCCAGTTTTCTATTGTATATCTAACAAACGCGCGTTCCTACAATTGCAGCCAATCGCAGTAAATTACCTATCTCTGTGGCGGTGCACTCGGATACTGCAACAAGGTCTCATTTAGCGAGCTCTGGGAACTTGACTCCTGACCTTCTTATAAGGCCGCTCGAGAGAGTGCTTTATACCTCCATCTCTCACCAGATACCCACCATGCGGTTCTCGTCGCTATTCTCGTTCGTGATCGGTGCCGCTCTGATACCACAAACCTATGCCTGGGGCACTGTCGGTACGCGTCCTCTGATACATTACTTCTCCCACTCACCGCGCTCTCGGAACGATACATAGGCCATGAAGTCGTCGCGACCATTGCGCAGATGCATTTACACCCAAGCGTGATGCCGAAACTCTGCGATATCCTCCACTACTCTAGCGACTCGTGCCACCTGGCGTCCATCGCAGCATGGGCGGACCGTGCCCGTAACCAGCCGAAATATAGATGGACCGGTCCTCTCCACTACATCGGTGCCGTGGACGACTATCCTAGCGCCACTTGTGCTTTCCCCGGTCAGAAAGGATGGGAAGGCCGGTCGCACATCAACGTCCTGAACGCCATCCGGAATACCACGAACGTGTTGCAGGAATTCGAGGGACTCCGCAGAGCGGGCGTCCAGATGGAGTTCGAGCCGAGTTACGTTCAAGACGCGCTCAAGTTTTTGATCCATTTCGTCGGAGACATGCACATGCCACTTCACCTCACCGGACGCAATCGTGGCGGCAACGGCGACAAGGTCGCCTTTGATGGGCGTACCACGAGTGCGTATCTCAGTTCACAGTTCTACCTATTGAAGCTATCGTGCTCGATTTCCTTCCTCTTCTTTGTTCTTGACTGGCTATCTTGCTAACGTCATCACCAGACCTCCATACCGTATGGGACAGACTCCTCATCTCAGAACGCCTCCGCACGCTACCTCTAAACTATACCCTCCCCCTCCCCCTCCCAGACGTCGAATTCCACCTCCGAGATACCATCTACGACCCTTACGTACGCCGCCTCGTCTGGGAAGGTTTACTCGACAAATTCCAAGACGAAATCGACGCGTGGCTCGTCTGCCCGTCTTCCGGCTCGTCAGAACAACGCCAACGCCAACGCCTACCCACGTCCACATGGCAATACGTCTTTTCTCTCTTGTCCTCGGCTAGCAAAGGCGAGAGCGAGAGCGACGACGGTCTAGGCATCGACGACGACACGCTCTGTCCTTATGCCTGGGCTAAACCAATCCACCAACTCAACTGCCAAGTCGTCTTCCCAAAGGAACTCGACGAAGCCCCCTTCAACCGCCTCTCGTCCTACTTCATCGAGCCGCACCATGCCCACAGCGATCAAGGGTGCGGTTCTGTCGATGCGTCGGAAGATGCCTACGACGCCTTTGTGTCCCGGAAACCGAGGAAATCGCCCTACCTTGA
This sequence comes from Neoboletus subvelutipes, assembly GCA_003316035.1. Taxonomy (NCBI): domain Eukaryota; kingdom Fungi; phylum Basidiomycota; class Agaricomycetes; order Boletales; family Boletaceae; genus Neoboletus; species Neoboletus subvelutipes. The sequence continues at coordinate 8,839 of QFEF01012143.1, read as the reverse complement.
ATTGTATACCCCCGACTATGCCGGATTCATCAAGGAGCAGTGGATCGTAGAAAAGTTGTTGATGCAAGCAGGCGTTCGCCTCGCTGCCGTCCTCAACTGGATCTTTGCAGAACTCGAAGATGACGAGATCAAGAGCCGATACCTAACCTTGTAATGTATTACTATGATATGATGAGCCGGACGAGAGATAGAATGCACTACCCCCCTAATGGATAACATTTCAGACACTCCTTGCGAGATGCACGTCGAACGGGGTCAAATCGTTTCAAAATTCGTATGTAAAAAAGAAAAGAATATAGACCGTCTTATAGTTCATGTGTTGTTATCCATCAAAAGCCTTCAGGTAACAACGTTTTTCTAGTATCAGTCCCTCCCCTTCTCGCCAAGTCATTACCTCTGTACATGCATCTTACAAGCGCATGACCAGCTGCTTGATCCCAGACATCCAAAGTCCAATGTCGTCCGTCTGCGAGCCCCTGGTGAGTAGATCGACGTGAATACTCAACGCCGATTCCCGATCGTGTGCGGCAATTGCTGAAAGTTCGATCTGATCAGCCGATTCGCTCGGATTACACCAATACCGGGGCCACGTACCTTGAATGAGGACGAGCAACTGTTCCACGACAGGCTTGGAGAGCGTCTCGCAATTGAGCGCGTCAAACAAGGGGTTGATACGGCGTTCGAGGTCATCAACTATGCGCTTCTGTTGAGGCTACGAATAACATCACAATCGTCATTCCCCGCTCCGATAAGAGAAAATGAGAAAGAAACGCACAGGCACCGTTTGCTTCAAATGCACCAACTGTTCCGTCAGAACGTTATAGATCGGCAGCGCCGACTCTGGAATGTGTGTGCGATCACCAGGTGCTAGAAAGACGACGTTGAGTGACGAAACACGAATCTCTGGATGCTAATCTGTCACTTACGATGTTTCGGGGGTGGGGGACCTCTCGGCGGAGCCGACGCACGCGCAGGTGCAGGTGGGGCACTCGGACCACCCTGAGGTGGTCCGTGCTGCTGAGGTGGCAACCCACCCAACGGATGTTGCACCTGAGGTGGACCTCTAACTGGCGGACCTTGACTCACAGAGGGTGGTGGTGGTCCATACGGTCCTGGCTGCGGGTGAGACTGAGAAGGCGGTGGCGCATACGACCCCTGAGGAGCATGCGTGGGGGGCGGCGCGTAGGATCCTTGAGCCTGTGATGGAGGCGGCCCATACGGCCCTTGGGGAGCCTGAGGTGGTGGAGGCCTATATGGCCCGTGCTGTTGCTGGGACAACAACGGGACTTGGCTAGGCGGTGGTGCATATGGACCAGGATGCTGTGGAACGCCAGCGGGGCCTGCGGCACCGGGCGGTGGAGTCGCGCGCACGTATGGACCGGGTGGTGGTGCTATACCACGCGGAGGTCCCGAGGGCGGCGGGGGCGGGGGCGTAGCTCTCGTGTACGGCCCAGGTGGCTGTCCGAGTGGAACTGGCCCCATCGAAGGCGACGTATACTGTGCCCCACCACCGGCGTGTGGAGGCGGCTGACCAGAGGTGGACATGGATCTTGCTGGCGGCGGGCCACGCTGCGGTGGTGGTGGTGGGCGATTCTGTACGCTCGCAGGCCGTGGGGGCGGAGGTAGAGGAGCATTCGTTCCATGGCCCGTGTATGGAGAGCCTGGTGTGGGTGGAGACTGCGTTGCGTTCGGGAATGGCGAGATGATAGCTCCAGGCTTGCTGACATTGATCGAGGCTGGTGTTCCCCGCTGGGTTTTGACCACAGGTGGATCGTTCCAACCTTCGTTTTGTGCATGTGGAGGTCTCGCGTTGGAAACCGGAGGACGCATAGGAGGCGGAACGGGAGGCCCGACGAGGGCAGGCGGTTTGATGAGGGTCTCAGTCGGTGTGTAAGGGTTGTATGGGGTACTCCCTGTGTTGAAGCGCGGAGGGTGTTGGTATACAGGTTGGACCGGTAGCTGGGCGGGGGCGTATAATCCACCTTGGGTCGAAACCGGAGGGGCAGGTACGCCGGGAAGCTGGTAACCTGTGAGGCCCTGCTTCGAGGTGACGCCGTTGCTTGGAATAACATCGCGAGCTGGGCTCGAGACACGAGACGCTTGTCCAGACAAGACCAACAACCGCTCGCGCACCGCCGCAAAGTCCAGGGCGGAGCCTGTGTACGCGTCTGGTGTCAGCTTCAGGTACTCGACGGCCTCCTTGACAAGACCTTGAGCAGCTAGCATCTCGGCGTACTCGAAATATCTATCGTAGAGTGCTGCGAGCTTGTAAGGCTTGAGCGTGCCGTTCGTAGTCTCAGTGGGCTCCGAAAGGTCTCCGTCCACGTACTTGACAGCTCCACGGAAGATAGTCACCTTCTCGATAAACGTCTGCAAGGCATGTGCGTGGGTTGCATAACGCGATGTAGACTCGGCTGAGTCGAGGACTTCGACTCGATGTCCTTCCTCCTCTACCAGTTCGTCGATCCAAATGTTGACCAACCTCTCGAGACGTCCCGCAGCAAGGTAGGTCAGAGTGGCTCTCTTCCTCTGCTCCAACGCATCCGTGATGTTGTCTTCCAAGCCTACTTCGCTCTCAGCACGAAGAACCCTAGCTTGGTACTCTAGTCGTGCTCCAAGCTGCTCTACCAGCCCTCCAAATTCATCCGCGCTCGCAAACGTGCAGAGAATGACGAAGACTTCTGCCCACTCTGTCAAATCGGCATTCTGCACAACGTCGTCGAGATCGTTGGTGACAATGCTCTGGAAAAGGCGAAGGTAAGGATGTTCGGTAGTTTGGCTCTCAAAGTATGCCTTCTGAGTGCGTTGCAGGAGATCGTCACCTCCTTTGATAGAGAGGAGTAGAGCGTCGGCGTAACGCTCTGCTGAGAGACAGAGCTCCACAGCGCTCCAGAAGTCTCCAAGGACCAACGCACGCGTGATAAGCCTATCAGTCTCGCTTTCATCGGTGGGGTAAATCCTGAAGGTGTTATTCTTGACGCTCAAGTTCTCGCTAACGACACTGGACGGACCGCTTCCAACCGTTGCAGCCACACTTGAGTCGATTCCGTAGTTCGTGTGGGGGACAACCATCGTTCGCGCATCATTGGTATCGGTGTCTTGTGCGGCAGCCATGGTACTGAAAAAATCGGCTCCAGTGCCCGCACCGAAGGCACCAATGGCGGCATCATCCCCGAAGAGCGATGGTGCAGTTGTGGTGGACTCCCCGTCTGCAGGTGGGGCATCAGAAGTGGACACCTCTGACCCAGTCTTCTCGGTATCCGCCGCTTCTCCCTCAGGCTCCGGTTCGGGGTCCACAAACGAAACCACTGGATCGCGAGGTCCAGGGTTATCCAGTTCCTCGTCTGCTGTGTAACTGAGCGCAGGAGCGCTGCATGCAGTTTGTTGTCCCCGGACTTCTTTGAGTTTCGCGGCAGCTTCTTCGATCCGCGCTTTGACCTCTTCTTTCGAATAGCCCAGGAGCATAACCAACTCCTCCCTCGAGTTTGATCTGAAGAGGCTCAAAAGAGCCTTCCACGTCTCCTCAGCTCCTGACTGCTCGCCCACACTGTCTTGAGCAAATCCTTCCAATTTGCCCTCCTCTTCTGCCATCCTCAGCTTCTTGACTCTTGCCACCACGGTTTCTTCACTGCTTACTCCTCTCAAGTGCACAACACTGCTCTGCGTCTTGCCATATGCGCCAGGGAGGTTACTGACGGTTACCAATTTACCGCCGAACCCGAAGGAGGCGGACACAGGGCGACGAAGCCAACGTGGGGGTTGCTTTATGCTAAGATTGAGTCCCTGTGTGACCGGGCCTGAAGGAAGATGTGGTAGAGGTGCGTCGAAAAGCTTAGCATCGGATGGTCTGGGGGTAGCTGGCACAGAAGAAGGAACGGCGTTGGTTGATTGCAAGGAGTGAATACCGATGGTACCGGAGAAGAAAGCAGTGGCGAGGAGATCAGGATTGCGTGGGCACCATTCGACTTGGAATGCCCAGTTGTCCGCGGAAGGGAGCTATTGAGTAGATACGCGTGAAGGGTGATCGTAACACCGATGCCGAATCGAATATTTCGCAAACAAGAAGGCCGCCGTGGACATCAACAACTGCCAGAAGAACGCTTCAAGTGCACGCACCTCTCCGATGATTTCCGAAGTTTGTGGGTTCCAGCACAAGGCACGATTATCTTTACCGCAAGACAGCAATAAGTCCGCATCTTGCTTACACCAGGATAATGAAAGCACGCCCTTCTCATGCCCAGTGAGGATCTCCAGATATCATCATCAGCAGGAAAATCTAGAAACAGCCCATTGAGCACCGACTCACCTTCTCTGGTGCACGGGCGTTTCGAAGATCCCAAACCATTATGACGGGTGACATGTCGTCCTCAGAGGCGGTGACGAGTCGCGTCGCCTGCGTCATGGAATTAGCGGAAACATCTGACAAAATAACCACCCCTTACGTTATCTGGATGCCATGCAATCGCACTCATGCCCCTCCGCCCTCCGGCAGCCATCGCACTACCCACTGCGCCGCCGAGCGTGCCTGCTCCACCACCATATGCAAGGGCTACGACTTCACGTTTGCCACGAAGGTCCCATACGACCGAATACCCAGAACTGCTTGCGCCAGCAAGAACATATTGCACTTGTTGATTCCAAGCAACAGACGTGATCTCGTCGAGCTTCAAGCTGCGACAGCCAGGTGTAGGAGAGTAAGGCTTTGAGGGATCATTGAGATCCCATATATAAACCTATTTGTGTGTGTAAACGCGTCGTTAGACGAAGTTACGTGGAAGTGAATATGATGACGTGTATCATGGAAACGCTTGGTACTGACCTCCCCGCTGATCGCACCAGAAGACAAAAGATTGGTTTGTACTGGGTTGAAGTCGAGCCCGCGGACGGGTCCAGTATGAATCGTGTTACGGAGGATAAGTGAGTCGGACGTGCTGTAGGGAGGACGCGGCGGTCAGCAGTGGGCGGATGGGATCGATTAGAATCACGAACTCTGCATGGGCGATGATCTTTGCAGGGTCCCACAGTGCGAGTTCGCCGTTCTCCATGCCTGCAGCAATAACGCCACGTAATCGGTCCTTGTGCACCTGTCCCCATGCAATGCGGTTGAACCTGTGACGCGCATTGTATCTCAACGCGCAACAACAGGGTATTGCAAAATTACCTCGAGGTATCCGTTACGAAGCCTATAGGCTTTGAATATACGTCGGAACCGAGGTAGATCTCATCCTTGTTCATAAAGTCGGGTTGCCATATTTCTAGTTGGGATTCGTTCGAGAAGGACTCGTCGAGAGCGCCAGCAACGGTGCCGGTTGCGATGAGAGGGAGGGTAGATGTTGGAGACCAAGCAAACGTTGCTGTCCTGTAGATTTCTTTTTGCTTCATCGTCGCCGGCCTCGACGTCCTCGGTGGTAAATTGCAGATTCAAGTTGGTACCAATAAAACTCGCAGCAACTCTCGTGTCACATGCGCCGGCCCTACATATACATAGTCACGTGATTAATTTAGCACAATGAGACCACACAAATTGATTTGAAGCAAGACATATAGAAGTGATTGATTTGTCTGAACGAGTATATATTTCTGATGCAAAGACTAGTAACTCTACAGTTTTCTAGCGATCCTTTTTTTTCGTTCGGAAACAGAACACTGTAACGGGAACTTGGAATCAGCAATCAGTTCACGTAGCTCGAACTTAGTGTCTCAGGAAAAAATATATGCTCCATCATGAAAGATCGGACATATGCTTGTATATATATACATCCTCGAAATGAAACATTCTCTAAGAAGGTGCTTACCTTTCACTATCTTGGTATGTGTCGTCGTGCAAAAAACCTTGGAACAGGCATTCAAACTAAGAGAAAAATGACATGTTAGCCAAAAGAAAAGACACCAAGTAGAGCAAAATTCAGTTGGTGATGCATGTTAGAGTATGGGATCATTGGAGACCATCACCAACTCGAGATGGAACATATCATCATGAAAAACAGATAAGAATTGTGCTTACATGCATTGCCCTCTGCGCAACGTCCTGCGAAAAGTGGGCCATTTATACTGACCATTTCAACTCCGCTACAGACGGGGTTTGAAACCGAACCATAAAAATCGCCTTCCCTTGCGCGTGTAAAGTTTACAGGTCGATGCTGGTACTCATCGACCAACACATTTCTATTGTAAGTGCTTTCGTATATAATCGCATACACACCACGTCGTGTGTTTTCATTTTATGATGAAGTATCTTAATCAGTTCTGCTTCCGAAAGAGAGCAATCTCTTGTGGACAACCTCACACCAAAACTCTCAATCCTGATATTCCTTTCCCTTCACATTTTCGTCATATTAGCGCTTGGTTCTAACGACGTTTCCCGCAGATAATGCGACACTACTCCGTTGTTCTTTCCGATCAGTTACAAAATCGGTGTTTCGCACGTAAGTATCTCTAAAGACGCCCTTTGCATTTCTTTTAGGACGAAAACAAAGTTCATCCATTCTTTGAGTTGACTCGGTCGTCGCGCTCCCGCGCGTGCCGCTCTTTACCGAGTAATGCATAACTTGCCTCGTATTGAGGTGGTTGTGCTGGCACCGTGGGCTGTTGTGTGTCGAGGGACATGAAACTCTGGCTTCTCTGACTTTTGCATCAAATCCTTCTGAACATGCACTGATATTGTGATTCTGATAGGTGTATAGACGATATTTGCTTGTACCTACTGAAGATGAACGCAATGTTATCTGATATACTTGACTAGGAGAACGGCCGTGCTTGAAGCCGGGTGCTGGGTGCATGTTTCAACCCAAATTTCTTAGCGTATATTGGCACTTATTACATACACGCAGCGCTTGGTCTGCTTGCCAACCTCAGACTGCGAGTGACGGTATGTGTGACCCCGCGAGTTGAGCGGGCAACCTCGATGACCAAGGTGAAATCGATTGAAGAGGTACGCAATCTGAGAGGCAGTTATCGGCGTGCCTAATCGGACATCGTACCAAGGTTCCGAAATCACAACACACCAGTTGGTTGCTCCCCACTGTAACGAATTACACTCGAGCGCATCCTTGATCGTGGGCGTGAGGCACCGCTCAAGGCTCTCGTTCGCGTAAAGTGAAAGTGCAATGTGCCCTCCTAGGCAGCTGGTCTAGTAGTGATGTCCTTGAGGAAATGGCGGGCGATGACAGGCCTAGCGTCATCCTCTCCAGTAAAGTCGTTCGCATACTGGTTAACCAGTCGGGATGTTTGTGGGCTGTCCATTATTTTTTGCTATGACCTCGATCGAAGCACAAGCTGTTACAGCAGGATGCTCATCAACGAAGACACGGCGCGTTGTTGGGCTTGTCCAAGATCTCCTCATGGCCAGACTCAGATACAATGTAAATCTCCACTTTGTTTGGAACCACAGTGGTCAATTTCCCTGCATCGTACTCGTCTCCAGCATCCGTGACATTTGACACCAGATCTGCCGTCAAGGAAGGGAAGGAAACCCCCTTCCTGAAAAGTGCGGATTCTTCTGGAGATGGAGAGGCAAGCCCTCACGCATATGTTTGTGGTGTGAGAGCGGCACCGACCACGAACGCGAACAGCGACGAGAACCGCATGCTGGATATCGGGTGAGAGTTGGAGGTGTGAAGCACCCTCTCATGAGTGGCCTGAATAACAGGACTCAGGTTCCCAGAGCTCGCTAAATCCAAAGTTCAAAAGGAGAAAATAAACGAACCCGCGTCACAAACACTAAAAAGTGAAGTATTCTACATCCATCAGGCCCTACCAACGATGTCCTAACCAGACCTCCCCGTTCCACCATAATACTCTCCAGAACCCGCTCCCGTCTCCGCACTATCAGCCGCAGCCGCGGCCGCCTCCAAATCATTCCCGTCCAACGCCTCCTGAATCATCGAAATCGTACTCTCCAAGCTCCGTCTCCGCGTCGACGGACTCGTCCTCGTCGTCCCTAAACTCGCTTGACGCCCATGTCTTCCCCGGAACGGCACCTTGTTCGGTGACGACGTGGGCGAGGTGGGTGTCGACGGCCCACCCAAACTCGAGTTGCTCTGCGAGGTTGCGATCGAAGCAGACGACAACGCTGCTTGGATGCTCGCTTCAATCGAGCCCGACGTGGAGAGAGAGAGGTCGGCACCCGAGGGTGTCTCGGGGAGGGATTGCGAGTGCGCATGTTGAGCGAGGAACGCCTTGGCTTCTTCGGCGTCAAACAGTTCGGGCGGGAGGCGTTCGTTTTCGATATCCGATTTTCGTCTAGGATGAAAGCTTGAGTTTGAAAAGAGGGAAAAGCAGAGTGGGAAAGGAGACGTACGCGTCTTCGAATCCTGAGATGGCATCCTTGATGCCCTCTGTCCCCAACACTAGTGCTCCGTATGGCAATTTATTAGATCCATTTATGTTCTTCAACTCTCCCACCTTCTCGGACTCTTCTCTGTGGGATCAAGGACTGATGAGTCACCACACACAAGAAGAATCTTGACACATGAAAGGATGGTACGAACCGAAGAAGTGCAAAGACGCGTGCCATCCGCCCAACAGCAAGAATCTTGTTCTTGATAATTTTTCTGCGCTCAACGGAATCTTCAGGATGTGATGGTGGCGGCAAGATTTCTTCATCAGCTTCTTCGAGTTCTTCCTTGCTGCAAGTATTAAGCACCGCAACAAGCATGTCCGTGACTATCACAACATCACCATCTATTCGCGAACGGCGAAAATTGGTAACCTACTTTTCTCCCCGACGAACGGCAGACTCCACGTAAACACATCCATAAAGTTGGGTAGCCAATATGGGTGGGGAGTACAATTAAATTGGCGAATGTTCATCACGTTGCTCTCGTATTTGAGAACAGCA
>QFEF01012135.1:0-11124 GCA_003316035.1 Neoboletus subvelutipes | reverse complement strand
TTAATGACGAGAAGGCTGCAAGTCTTGTCGATGATGCGGTCTACCCTGTTGCACCAGATTCTCGAGAAGACTCGCCCGCAGGTCAGCATACTCAATACGTGCGGGTTCCTCAGGAAACGTGTTCGCCGGTTCCTTTGAAATAACCCAAATCTAGGGCTGTAGTTATGCTGCCGAAATTCCGTGCCACCAACTTTGCGGTATTCTTCGGCTATCAAGGGGAAGGTGTCTCCACTGAGCAAATCAGGAACTCGACTTTGCCACATTCGCAAGTTCACCTGCACGCGCGGACACGGTCCCCTCTTGCACCCTCTTGTGAAGGCCCATTGATGGAATTTTTTTCTCGTCAATTCGATCATCAACACCAGTGGTGGGAGCGACTAAGACCTTATCTCAGGCCTCGCCTCCGCCTTCGGATGGCTGTGATGTTGAGTCATGGATAATCGAGGATGGACACACTCACCTCGCGTCGGGGGGTGCCATCGAAGCATGACCATTTTCTCATGCCTTTTTCCATGGTATTCTTTTGTTATGAGGCTTCACTGTGTTCCTACCCGATACCAAGTAGTGCGATGTTCGGCCCAGTGGGGCGGGGCGTCCAGAAAGTTAAACCGTTTCCTTTGCTCCCGCCGACATACGGACCTGTTATCTCCACTGAAAAGCGATCCAGGGTCAGCTTTTCTGCGATAGTGAATTGATGGGCTAATGAAAACTCAGTTGGTCAGGCTCTGAAGCACGCCGGATGTCACTACTAGGAGTCTATCATTCCAGGCTTGGTTAGTACTAACAGCCCAATCTTCGTCACTTCCTTCCAGACCCGGGTAAAACTCTCGCCGCCCACTATCCCTCGGATATCTGATCTATATACACTTGAGCATGTTCGCACTTAATCAAAGTTTGAGTCAAATATTTCGCTGGTTGATGCATACTGTTCCGATGTCGGTGTGAAAGTACTAACCCAAATGGTTGCCCAAATATAGGTCCGAGTCCTAGTCCGAACCCTTCTCACTCTCCCAGCGAACACTCGCCAGTCAGGTTTGTAACACGAGCATCTCTGAACTCGCTCAGAATGGCTCCACAACACCCACTCATCGATAAGCCTGCACCGTCCTTCTCTATACCGGATTCAAACGGCGAGGTGTTTAAATTCCCCCCTGAACAGGAGGGTGAGCCCGTTGGGAAACCAATCGTGCTATTCTTCTATCCCGACTCCGGTAAGTTGTGTTCCATTAGGACGCCTTTTTCATCTCATGCGCTTCCGATACGCAGGCACCTACGGTTGCACCCGTGAGGCCTGCCAATTCCGTGATGCCTTGGCTGGTGTGTGCTATCTTACCCGAGAAATCGGAATGTACAAGGCACCGATGCCTGCTCACCCTCGATATATCAGAAAAAGAAGTATATAAACGTTCCGATGTTCTGGTTGTCGGTGTCAGTTCCGATCCAGTGGATAAGCAGAAAGCATTTGTTGAGAAGTACAAGCTCCCTGTGAGTTTTCTCCTCACAACCGGCGGGATGATGCCCAATGGTCACGTAGTATCCCGTTTTGAGCGATACAGACCGAGCTGCGCACAAGGCATTCCAAATTGGACGGGGGATGTTGGGACTGGTCGACGCTCGCACCACGTTCGTCATTGACCACAAGGGGGTCGTCAAGTGAGGTGTTATTTCCAGCCTGTTTAGATCTACTCACGCCCAACCCACTCGCTAGGGGTGTACTGAATGCTACGATGAATTTCAACGCTCACGTGAAGTTCGTCACGAAGGAGCTCGAGAAAATGGGGTATCCTGGTGCCACAGATGCCGACAGCGATAGGGAGAACGCGACAACTCCCGTAGATCCCTCTGAAGCTGCGGAGAGGCATGAGCTGGGTCGGGCTGCACAAGCGGTTTGCGGTTAACGATGCCTCCCCACTCGTCTCTCGACGGGGAATTCTTCCTTGGTGTTGACGTTTTGAATTGTCATCGATGATCACCATACGGCACTGTGCACTTGACCACATCTTATATCAAGTATCTGTACTTTTATGTTTTGTACTCGTTCTTGGAAGATCGTTAGTGACTCATCGAAGCTTCGCGTTCCTTATTTCTCCATTGTCTGGTCACCATTCTGGGATTTGGCATAATCGTCCTTGTAGGCAACACACTGATGATTTGTTATCGCAAGGACTAAAGGCTTGTCGGTGTTTGCAGTTGTGATACTGAGATACATCGTTGCCACATCCTAGAATCATCCTACCATTAGACTAATTCTCCTGGATTTCCTGACCCGAAGGCCAATGATGTGGTTGGCATTGTTGCTTTCCTCGCATCCAAGACGGTGTGTTCTCTCACTTTAGTTATCTGGACATCAAAAAGTTGCTCGGGGAATCCTACATCTTGAGCTGGTACGTGCATGAATGGAGGAGACACCCACGAAGAGACGACGGGGGTGACGAGGGCGATGATGTGGACGATACGCAGCTGTTGCCCGACGAGTTCATTGTCCGGGTAGGGTTACTTAGTCCATACTTACTATATGTATAATCATCTAAGCAATAGGTTAACGTACAGCCCTGTGAAAGCCGCGATCATCGTGGAACAACCACGGGCGAGGCAAGAATTGGTATTCCATGTGAAACCTGGGCAAGCGCTTCGTATTTACTTCTTCCGATGTCATCCCATGAAACGTCTGGTGGAACACACATAGGTGGCCAAAACAAAATATCTCATTACAGTAAGTGGGGTCACTCACTTCGTTTACTGCAGCCGATTCAACCTGCTGGTACCGCGTGATGTACCAAAAATCTTCTTTTGTTTTTGGCAACATAACAAGGTATGCATCGCCTATTCCTTGAGTCGTTGTGATGGCTTGGGTTCACTTTGTATCTTTTCTTAGCCCAACCCTTGCTTTGCTTGCGTGAGGCAACTGGGAAAAAGAAAATAGAAAGGTGCACATCGAATCCAGCCTCCGTTGGTGTGCATACTACAGATTGAAGCTTGGCAGCGAAAACTCGTCCGTGGTCCGGAAGGGACAATGATATAGCCATGTAGGCGTCATCCCCGTGAGTGGTTCAATCAAGACGAGTCCGTTGGACGCGGAAGTAACCATCAATTGTCACCAATGGCTCGGAGATGCAATACAGGCCTAGTTCCAGTCATGCTGCTGTAAGGCAGTTGCAATGAGGTCCAACATGTACTCAGTCCTGTGTGGTGGCATGTGATGGTCCGCTAGTGATATACCATCAAGGATGAAGATAGTCACAGAGGAGCTCCGTTGCTCTGGGATTAGCCGACATCGTTTGAGAGTCAGTGTCTCAGACTCACTATTCATTACAGTGGGATCCAGTCACACTTCGTGGTATTCATGACCTCCAGTAATTTTCATACCGATGACTTGATTATCCTCCACGAAACTACATTGTTCAACTCCATTGAAAGTGTGAACGTCAAGTAGCGTGTAAGGATTGATGCGACAGCTAGGACCCGGGATTTTGGTGGTGAGAGGCATTTACAACCATTCACGTGACCGCGTAGCTGCCTCGTGTCGGTTCGAATCGTAGCCTGAACACAAAGAAAATTAGTTCGTTCTTTGCCTTCATCGTCCTCATTGTTGTCAACGTTCGCGACGTGTCTGTTATCGTCGTACATCCATCTATTACTTTCTTTTATTATCCTTTGATTCGTTCTATCTTCTTATCCGCGTAAGTCAAGTTCAGTTCTCCAGGTCAATGATTCCTTCAACACTTTCCCGAACGATATCGCCGACAAATGGCGAGCATCGCGTCTCACCACCCCGCACGCCCCCAACTACCGCCCTCGACGCGCCCAAGAACAACCGCCAATCATCCACTTCTCCATCAGACGACTCTTCTATCATCGAGCTCTCATTCGACTACGAGCTCGATTCCGCTGGTAACTATGTCCGCGTCTCAAAAGGTTCATCTCGCTCCAATCAATCAAGCCCACCCACCCCTCACGAGCTCCTTGATGGCCCTCATAAACCGTCGTCGTCGCCTCCTGGAACATCAGCTCATATCCCTCCGCACGCCCATATCAAACCACCATCACCAATTTCACTCAACTCCCCGGACCATCCTCGCCGTAACTCACTCTCACGCTCGGACAGTTATCCTTCACAACACAGTGCCCTCCATGACCAACTCCAACATCGTCACCAGTCCCTAGCCGCTGCAAGCTCCGCCCGATCCTTCCACCGTGCTACGTCCGGTCCTGCCGCAATTACGCCGGCTGCGCAATCTGCCCTTCGAGCCCCCACTTCCAACGGTTTGCGCGGAACCGGCCGCAAACTCGGTCGGCCACAGCGCATACCTCTCGATGATCATCGAGATTCCCAGCAAGCTGACGAGCGAGATGATATCATGCTTCACGCACGCGGAGAATGGGACATGCATTCTCAAGAGGAGAAGGAGAACTTCATCACATCTTCGGATGGCACCGACGGCGTGTCATCTGATGGCGGCGCAGCCAAGCGAACATCACCCAGACTGGTTAGTCGATCTGCCTCCCTGAACCAAGTCGATGGACGCGCAATTTCTGGGCTACCTACGCGCGCCTACGTTTCTTCTTTGTCGGCTACCGGTGGTTTGTCGCGCCCTCCACTACAACCTGGGCGGCAGATTATGCCCGGACCTAACCGGGCGGGTCGTGTGTTAATGGGCGCAAAATATGGTGTCGGTGGTGGCGGATTTGATAAAATCAACGAGCATGAAGGAAGTGAGAGTGAATTTGCCTATGACTACCAAGGCGAGGAAACTGATACGGGTTTGTGGTTGTCTTGAATCGAGGATACGATATGCTAAGTGTACTTCCTTATAGGTGGGGAGGAGCCACAGCCCGGGAATGGCCTGCTTCGACATCGGAGCTACGCTCCTACTGTTACACAACTGAGTAGCACGCGTCCACGGAGATCCGCTAGCCTGAGCGATGCCTCTGGCGGTATGTTCCGAACCACCTCCTCACCTCTGTATCTCAGATCCACCTCTAGCCGAAGAGCGACATTCTCCTGGGTCCCACTCAGCTCTTCCGGTCACTCAGAACCAATATTCTTCGAGACCAGGATCAAGCCTTGGTTTGAACTCTGCACGTGTACGGCGTGCACCAATGGAGCAAGAAGGTTCGTCCAGTTAACCGTTAAATTTCTGTCGTTGGTCAACTCACAATTCACTTGACATGTAGAATACGCCGCCGAGTACCCTCGAAGACAGTTGGTAGATGTTGCGCCCGACGCTCTCGCCCAGCAGCCTCGCCAGTCGCCCTCCCCAACGCATATGTCGCAGGCACATCTTCGCTCGCAGGTTCAGACCCACAGTCGACGCGACTCAGATACCGTCCGCACACTTGGCCTCGATTCAGCCCCTGCTGGATCTCCAACCGCCGTCGAATACCTCCCAGTGCGCTTGTCGCCGAAAGGCAGGCCTTTATCGTCGTTGCAGCAGCAACAACCGTTTCCTGTTATCCAGCTACAGCCCTCACAACCCCAATCACAAACACAGGGACAAGTATACCATCGACGTAGCCCGACTGCCCCAGAACCCCCAACGACAAACGGCTCTCTGACGCCTCTACCTGGTACTGGGGTTCAGAAGAATGGCAAGACTCGGGCAGCTGGTGAGGAGCCTGTGGAGAGCGAGTCGGAGGCAAAAGCTACACAGCGGGAACGGATGAGACCGGCGCCACCACCCCCTGCGCCAGTTGCCCCTGTCGCTGCCCCGGTACGGAACCACAACATTGTGGTGAACAGGAAAGTATACGCGCGTCTCGATCTCATTGGTAAAGGCGGCTCCTCTCGAGTTTACCGTGTGATGAACGCGGCAAATGAAATTTACGCAATCAAGCGTGTCTCCCTTGATAAAGCCGACGCAGAGACCATTAGTGGGTATATGAATGAAATTGGGTTACTCAAGCGACTTGAAGGAAACAACCGAATCATTCAATTGTTTGACTCGGAAGTTAAAGCTGGGCCAGGTGGTGGCAAGGGTCATCTTATGTTGGTGATGGAGTGTGGGGAAGTCGATTTGGCGAAATTGTTGCAAGAGCAACAAAAGGAGCCTCTGAACATGGTGTGGATTTCATATTACTGGCAGCAGGTACGCCCGAGCCTGCACCCCTTTATCTGCTGGTCGTGACTGAAGCTGAACATAGATGTTGCAAGCAGTACATGTCATACATGAAGAGAAAATCGTGCACTCGGATTTGAAGCCAGCCAACTTCGTACTCGTGCGAGGGCAGTTGAAGTTGATTGACTTTGGCATCGCCAATGCTATCGCGAACGATACTACTAACATTCAACGAGATCATCAGGTATTGAGTTCATAACAGCATGTTAAGATGCATCACTGAGTACCATCTAGATTGGGACAGTCAACTACATGTCCCCTGAAGCCATTGAATTACCAGAGGGCATGCGGCGTCTGAAAGTCGGTCGACCCAGCGATGTTTGGTCCCTGGGTTGCATCTTGTACCAAATGGTCTACGGTCATCCACCCTTCCAGCATCTATCGGTCTATCAGAAGATGAAAGCCATCCCGGACCTCGCCCATGAAATTGAATTCCCGGATTTCAGCATTCCCAGTGTGGTCAACAAGAACGGAGAACGCAAGAAGCTCGATCATTTGAAACGAGCTGTCAGAGCCGACGTGATTCGCGGGATGAGGAGTTGTTTGGCGAGGCATCCAAAGGAAAGAGCTACAATACCTGAACTTTTAGAGCAGGAATGGTTAACCATGCGGGAACGTGAGTGTGATTAGCCTGAGTGCCACTGTGTTTTGCTAATGTTCGTGACAGCGGAGCTTCCTCCAGCAAAGGCACTGCTGGCGAGCGACGAGACCATTATAAATCCCTACTATATGAAGCAATTGCTCGAGTACGGTATCAAGCTCGGACAACAAGCACAAGCCGGTCACATCGACCCAGCACACCTTGTGAAGGAAGCCGAGGTTGGTATTCGTTCCTGTTGTTACGCAGCGGGTCCTCTGATTCCTGCTGCTCTTATTACAGCGGCTCGTTGCAGAGCTAAAGGCTCTCGAATCGTAATGAAACTGTTTCGGTACTCAAAACTGTTCCCTTTCGGAATCAATTTGCAAGCCATGTATTCGTCAGCGCAGCCAAGCGTATCCATTTCAGCATTTGCACTGTATGCGGCGAAGCCACCAAAGCAATTCACACCATGTATGTTAGCGTACGAATAACTATGCGTTCCGTCCACGCATGTACTTTTCTTCTTAGAGCTCTACCTTTTTTTCTGAACTTTTGGTTTCGCTATCGCATGCATTCCTGGTTGTCTTCGCTCTCTCTTAGCTATCTTCTACATTCGACCTCGTTTATCATTTGCGAAACTCGCTACGATGTCGCCTACTTTTCGTCCCTCATTTTTCCGCCATTGAAGGTGTATGATTGGCGTCTGCGTAGTATATAACTTTAATGACACGCATGGTTGATTGTCGCGCAGGCGAGATCTTGATCTTATCTGTTTGGACCGAGTATCGCATTCCCACCCAGCTTGGCCATCGTTAGCCCCGCTCTACTTCAACGTTAAAACGTCGACCCTCTCAAGTGAAATCATGGCGCACTTGCCCCCGGACGTATACCTCACAAACACCTTTATGCACTCGGGAAACGTCAGTCCGTCAACTCCCAAGCTGCAACTTCAACTGTCCATCCCGATACCCACGAGGGACTCGACATATTACTATTCCGATGGAAACACGGTGCTGCTCGTCGAAAATACTCTGTTCAAGGTCATTTCTTTCCCTCCATGTGCTAATCCAACTATGGCCAACCACGCCCCTCAACACAGGTGCACCGCTCAGCTTTGACAAAGGAGAGGTCGACGTTTGAGAGCATGTTCTCCCTGGACTCGGACCTGCGCTCTAGTACCTCCAGCAATAACTCGAGCGTCACAGTTGGACCCGAGGGCGAGAGCGACGACAATCCGATTAGACTTCAAGGGGATACTGCAGACGAATTCCGATCCCTTTTGTGGGCATTGTACGCACTGTACGTACATTTCCTGCACCAGGTGTTCGCGATGTCATAAACTCTATATCCTTTACAGGCCACATGAATTGGAGGGTGCAATGACGACCAAGGCGATCAGCCTCAAGTTGTTTAACCTTGCGCGTATCACCCACAAGTACGAATTCCGCGCCATCGAGAACTGGGCGTTGGACAAACTCAAGACGATCTACATCCGTCCCGTGCATTCTCACATCGACGATGCAGAAGGGCCGAATCTGGTACAACTCACTGAGCTCGCATCGCTTTGCGAACAGCGCGATCTTCTCGAGGCCGCAACAGTCCGGTGGAAGCGTCTCATTGCTTCCGGCAAGGACGTTGCCCTCGCGATCGGGATGGCAGAGCGGCTTAATCTGCGTTCGCTCCTCGGGTCAGCATATCACGCCATGCTACTGCAGGGACGTGAGGTCTGGGATGGGGACCAGCAGTTGACCCGCACGCATCGTATACGTTTGTTGTCTGGGCACTATGCGCTCGGCCGTCTCTGCGAACGTCTCCCGAATGAACCCCCGATACTACAACACCATCCACGCTGTACAGGCAGTGCCCAAGTACGGTGCAACCAAGCATGGGCCGGACTTTGGCGGTCGACGTTGGATATGGGGAAGCATGGGCTACCTTTGCAGTACCCGGACGTCATCGGAAAGACGATGCTCGCAGAAAGCACTCTGAAGGCGTTCATAGAACGCGAGATACCCGTTCACGGTTTGCTAGACGCGATGCCGTGGTGCAAAGAAAATGCTTTGGTGGCGACTTCTGGAAAGTTGAAGGATATGCAGGAATCGTTGGCTGACTATTTTACAGACGTGGCATGATCGATAGACGTGAGCTCTTACAGCACGCCATTTGCGATGAACCGCTTGCCCTTTTTCCGCTCTTGACTCGCATTGCCTGTATCGCGTACATGTTATCTTGTAATTATGCAGTTATGTAGTTTGTGGTCCGGGTATCTCAGAAGTGATGGTTTCGATTTTTCATTGGTCAAGAATAGATATCCTTTCTATCCACTCGTCTCGCAGGATGCCCATGAACAAGACATCCTCCCACCGGTTATTCAACCAGACGCACGCTCGCTTTCGCCCTTCGATTACGAACCCCCTGAGCGCGCGAGGTGTCAGTATTTCAATCATCAACCGATAAATTTAGCCAGCTCGTGGAACTCACGTCTTTTCATAAACCGCGACGGCCCTCCCATTACTCGCAAACACGGTCAACGACAACCGCTGCAAACCGATCCATCTAAACGCATAATCGATGACGAACGTCGTCGCTTCGGTCCCATACCCGCAATTCCAAAACCTAGGCGAAAGACAGACACCGTACGTCCCATCGCGATTTTTTCGTTCGTGGACGTGGACGACGACTTGGCCCATGAACTCGCCCGTGTCTCGACGTCGGACGATGGCGCCAAATACGGCGTTCTCCATTTGTGCGCGGAGCCGCTTTTTGAACTGCGGACTACTGCTGCGGGGTGTGAGTTCGGCTGTCGTCATGAGGGATTGAACGAGGGGATCGTTCCAGAGGAGTATCAAGTCGTCAAGATCGGCTTCGGTGAACGGGCAAAGCAGTAAACGGGCGGTGGCAAACATGGGCAGGGAGACCTCTTAGGAGTTACTGTGAAACGGGTGTTCTGACCGCGTCGCGCTCTTAAGGGACGTGGCGACTGGCTGCGGCCGCGGTTGTGGCATGTCTGAACATGTGGTCGCTTGCAACGCGCTTCACAGGCCGCAGCGATGGTGGGTCCAGGAGATGGCAGGCTTGTTTCACAGAAAGGATGATCCAGTGGCAGTTGCATTGCCTACTCGTTGTGCTGTAGCCTTGTCACTGTATAACTTGCATATGCGTGCATTCTATCTATGCTATGTACAGACGCAATGCCAACCTTCGAAGAACGGTTCCGCTACGTTAGTGAAAGGTCGGCATGAGCGCGGTTCGGGACACGTATATATATATATCCGCGGGAGAGAAATACAACGACAGTGGAAACATCAGGGCCGTGACATCACCAGTGGGTACAAGGACACTCAGGCGTCCTCTTCAACACCGCCATCGTCAATGGCTTCCTTCTCTCCAGAGGGTAAATTGGAAACAGGTCCGTGGTAGTGTCGATGGGCGCCCAACACATACCAGAGCCACGACATCGTAATCACCCCCACAATAATCACTGCAGCATAGTTCATGTTTGCTGTCGTGACAGGCAGCTGTGTAGGTAGTGAAAACACCACGCATCCAAACGCCGTCCAGAGTGCACACCAAACATTGGCAAAGACTCCAATCCAGCCATCGCCCATGTAAAATGGACCCGGTTTGAACTGAACTTCGGGATGGGAATGAAAGATGCGCCGGAGGATGATGGGGATCACGTAGGAGACGTCTAAAGCGATGGCTGTCATAGCGAAGACAGCGTTGGCAGCGACGGGGCTGGCTAGGTCAAGTAGTCCGGGAAGGGCGCCAAGAAAGACTGTTAACCAGACGGCTCGCAGTGGGGTTTGGGTGGCAACGCTAACGTGTCCGAAAAATCCACCATCGGGGAGGCCACGGTCACGACTGAGCGCGTATAAAGCGCGAGACACCGCTTGTAGGCTTGTCTGCGCAACAAAAAATGCGGTCATACAAACAAAGACCCACAGAACGAGGGAAGTGCGAAGTCCCAATCGCAAGACCATAATGGCAAGAAATGCAGACCCCGACGGGCCAGGAAGGTTGGCGAACGGTCCGGAGCAAAGAATCAGAACGATGTTAAGGAGCCAACCAGCGATCGCGGTACCAATCGTTGCGATGATGATGGCTGCTGGTGCTGCATAAGCAGCACGACGGAGCTCTTCACAGATATGAGCTGTGCAGTCGTATCCTGTCATGGTCCATTGGACACTCAACAGTCCGAGAAGAAAGCTGACACCGTTGTTCCATCCTCCGGTCCCGTTGATAAGTCCTTCCGCACCGAAGACATATGATGCAGGCTGCATGTCGGATCGCGGAGTTATTGCAAGAAGTAGAACGACGATCAGGAATGTTGCACCCAAGTTGATGAACATAAACGTGCTAGCGAGATAGGCAAGGTGTCGTGTTTTGAGAGAATTTAGTATGCCGTGGATAACAAGCAGCCCTGTG
>QFEF01012110.1:0-11286 GCA_003316035.1 Neoboletus subvelutipes | reverse complement strand
TGACTAGATCACGTGATCACTAGTCTGGAGCTAGTTCACATCCAGCTGGTTCGTTTGTGCTCAGAGACACTCACTTCTCATAGAGTCTAGACTTGACGTCCAGAACTCTCTTCGTACCTTAATATATCCTTATATATACTAATGACTTCCCACAGTCATATCCGCTCCTTCTTTCCTTCTTTTAATCTCCATGCCTCATGTCTAGCACATGTTAGGCTTCTCTTCCATTCTGCCACAGCATGCTGTATCCTCACTCTTTTCATTTCTGCTCCTCATGCTTGACGCATGTTACACCTCATGTATTTAATCTCCATCTCTACATCGGTAGATCCATAGTACACAAGTGTACATAGTAGAGTGCTATATAAATCCAGAGACTTGACTGGGTTATCCCCAGTCTAGTTCTCTTGGGAATTCTCTCTCAAAGGACCACTCAGTAGTATCAGTCTTCTTCTTCATCTTCCAGTCTAAGTGTTCAGTGCAACCTAGAGTCATTTGACATTTGAGGTTGTTTCACATTGTTCTGTAGCTAAGACTTCAGTCTTCTGCATACATGTTATTTGTTACACCGGTCATAACATCAAGCAGGATAATCAATGGCGTTAAGTGAAGGAGATGCTATAGGCGAGAGAAAAAGAGGGGTATCTGTCACATTTGTAACACAGGGAGGTTGGAGGTAGCCCACCTATTTATGCCCTACAAGTGAAACGACCCAAACAACTATCTATAATCGTCTTGGGGACGCCGAGCTGAATACTATGACTATTCGTAGAAGAGGAGTGAGTGAGGTTTGACAAGGACCAAGACTCAAGGTTAAAGTGATCTTTGAGGTACAGAGACCTCTACTGAGTGGGACTCTTGTTTGTAAGGGAATATCCAAGAGAACTAGACTGGGGATAACCCAGTCAAGTCTCTGGGTTTATATATCATCTCTATGTATGTACATGTGTACTACGGATCTACCGATGTAGAGACGGTGATTAAATACATGAGGGAAACATGCATCGAGCATGAGGATAGAGCGTGTATCAAACATGCTAAAGGAGTGTGTTTAGAAGCGTTGTTTCTAAAATGGAAGAGAAGTTAAAACATGTGTCAAACATGAGGTACGGAAATGAATAACATGCATTGAGCATGTGTGTGACTAAATAAGATTAAGTGCACAGCACGGAGATGAAGAGAGAACAACATGAGGACAGGGGTGTGTTTAACACGAGTACAACATGTGTTGTAGATGTCTTGCATCGTGGCGTATAAGATTGATGATCGTGATGTCATCACATCTAGGGTTTTAGAGTCAGGTGATACTAGTCACGAAACTATGAGGTATATCATGTGATATCGAATCACGTGATGAGGGGATCATGTGACGCTAGGTCACATGATGAGTGGCGCTCATGGCCAAGCCAGCTGAAGGGAACTATCTTCAGTATAGAGATTAGAATCGATCTAATCATATCTGATAAGATAAGATAAGATAACTTGGTCGAAGTTATCGTGTGCATGGATCGAGCCATAACAACAAGTTTGGAATGTGCTGTGGGGCTAATGACTCAGAGTTAGTCTGAGGAAAACTGCCATTGTTTTGCCAACCTTTGACATGGTTTCTTTGTTCATCTCAAAAGGGCACAAGGTGGAAGTGGCAGTATATCACAAGGTACATGCAGTTTTGTCAGAGGATATGACTTGGATGGTGGCATATTGGTTGATGATTTGAACTCAAGGGTTTCAGAGCAGCTACAGTATCTTCAAACCCCAACAAGTTCAAAATGTACACCCAAAATGTCATCTGCAGTGAACCATGCCCAAACATGCTCATTGCATAGATTCAGAACTAATCAGATGATCATTGATATCATATCTGAGGTGGTCAAACAGATGTCATGGCCCTTCAAACTGGAACACTTTCTCCAAATCCTCACAACTTCTCTGCCACTCAGTAGCAAGTACTTCCTCCAAATTCTAATGACCAATGTCATTTGCTATGAGATCAAGTTAGTGTGTGAAAAGCTATGTCACTTGACTACCTACACAAAGGGTGGTGCAAGATTACATCCATAACAAGTTTTACTTGTTCCTCTCTGTCATTGATAGCAGAATATTTGACAAAGAGTTCATCCAGGGTCTTGGATATCTGGGCAGACATCCCAGATGCTTGATACCTTTGTACTGCCAAGGAAAAGGGGTTTTCAGATTTGCTTTGGACCAGAGTAAAGGAGTATTGAAGAAGTAGCAAGTATTCTATTGAAGAAGGTTAAAAGTTGTCAAAATCCAAAGTTAATTACCTCACCAATGCCATATTGAAGGATCTCTTGCTTTGTGTTGGTTTCTCTTTTAGTCTACAATACATGGGGAATTGGTATGATGAACATATTTTTTTTAAAAAATACATGCCATAGACAATGCCTTTGTTGTTTGAGAAAAACCCTGCAAGATATGAAATTATCTTAGCAAATACATAATATATACTAAAATCAGGTGGTAAAAGATTTACTGGAAGAGACTGAGGGTTGGTGACAATCTGGATGATGTTAGTAGTAATATACATGTAGCCCTTGAGGGTAGAAACTAACTGTCTATTCAAATTATAAATGAGAATATTGAAACTATTACAGCAAATATCAATACCTTACCTTCTAAATGTGAACAAAGCATAGATGTTAATAAAACAAGATATTGCATCACAGAATACAACTTACATCCTATAGGCACATATCAATTGATAGCTGTACAATTCATAGAAGAGAAGGATAATACTTACCAGCTACATATAATTTACGGAATAATAGAATCACACCAGAGTTGACATTGAAATGACAAGTTTAATGAGCAGAATGCAAATGTCCATTGCAAATGAAGTGACTTACATTCTGTTTTGTACAAAGCATTACAGAAAGCATTGCAAATGTATATCAGTGATCAAATCTGTCAATGCATATCATATTATTACCTCCTGTGAACGTGAATGTTAATGTTAACTGAGAGTCATATTCTTGCTCTCAATTGAAATTAAATCACTTACTTTCTATCAATATAAGAGTGGTGACAGAATGGACATGAATTGATTAGTGACCAATATTTCCTTTTTCATATAGAAGAACTAACAAACTATTGGTGGAACAGTTATAAAAGCAAAATGGATAGAAAGAAATGCTCAGCAGTATTCTCATTTCAGATCCACATTGGACTTACTTGCTATCAATGAAAGAAGAGAAGCAGGCATGCTGATAAGCATTATCATTTTGAGTCCAAAGGAGACCACTTACATCCTGTCAATGGGAGAGCAGCAGGAAGCATGGTGATGAGTAGGATTCTCATTTGAAATGCATATCAGACTACTTACTACCTATCAATGGAAGAGCAGTAGGAGGCAGGGTGATGAGCAGGATTCTCATTTGAAATGCATATCAGACCACTTACCCACTATCAATGGAAGAGCAGTGGAAGGCATGGTGATAAGCAGGATTCTTGTTTGAAATGCACATCAGACCACTTACATCCTATCAATGAAAGAGCAGTGAGGGGCATGGTGATGAATAGGATTCTCACTTCAAATGCACATCAGACCACTTACTGCCTATCAATGGAAGAGCAGCAGGAAACATGGGATGAGCAGGCTTCTCATTTGAAATCCACATCAGATCACTTACATGCTATGATGAGAGAGCAGTGGGAGGCATGGTGATGAGCAGGATCCTTATTTGAAATGCACATTTGACCACTCACAAGCTATTGATGGGAGAGCAATGGAAGGCATGGTGATGAATAGGATTCTCATTTGAAATGCACATCAGACCACTCACAAGCTATCAATAGGAGAGTAATGGAAGGCATGATGATGAGCAGGATTCTCATCTGAAATCCACATCAGACCACTTACATTCTATCAATGGAAGAGCAGTAGAATGCATGGTGATAAGCAGAATTCTCATTTGAAATGCACATATGACCACCTACAAACTATCAATGGAAGAGCAATGGGAGGCATGGTGATAAGCAGGATTCTCATTTGAAATCCACATCAGACCACTTACCCACTATCAATGAAAGAGCAGTGGGAGGCATGGTGATGAGCAGGATTCTCATTTGAAATGCATATCAGACCACTGACATCCTATCAATGGAAGAGCAGTGGGAGGCAGGGTGATGATCAAGATTCTCATTTGAAATGCATATCAGACCACTTACATCCTATCAATGGGATAGCAGCAGGAGGCATGGTGATGAGCAGGATTCTCATTCAAAATACATATCAGACCACTTACTCCCTATCAATGGGGGAGCAGGAGTAGCATGGTAATGAGCAGGATTTTCATTTCAAATACACATTGCACCACTTACATCCTGTTAGTGGGAGAGCAGCAGGAAGCATGATGATGAATAGGATTCTCATTTAAAATGCACATCAGACCACTTACTGCCTATCAATGGAAGAGCAGTGGGAGGCATGGTGATGAGCAGGATTTTCATTTGAAATGCACATCAGCCACTTACATCCTATCAATGGGAGAGCAGGAGTGGGATTTTGATAAGCAGGATTCTCATTTGAAATGCACATCAGACCACTTACTGCCTATCAATGGGAGAGCAGTGGAAGGCATGGTGATGAGCAGAATTCTCATTTAAAATCCACATCAGACCACTTACCGGCTATCAATGGAAGAGCAGCAGGAGGCATGGTGATGAGCAGGATCCTTATTTGAAATGCACATCTGACCACTCACAAACTATCAATGGAAGAGCAGTGGAAGGTATGGTGATGAGCAGGATTCTCACTTCAAATGCACATCAGACCACTCACAAACTATCAATGGAAGAGCAGTAGGAGGCATGATGATGAGCAGGATTCTTATTTGAAATGCACATCAGACCACTCACAAACTATCAATGAAAGAGCAGTGGAAGGCATGGTGATGAGCAGGATCTCATTTGAAATGCACATCTGACCACTCACAAACTATCAATGGAAGAGCAGTGGGAGGCATGGTGATGAGCAGGATTCTCATTTGAAATCCACATCAGACCACTTACATCCTATCAATGGAACAGCAGTGGAAGGCATGGTGATAAGCAGAATTCTCATTTGAAATGCACATCTGACCACTCACAAACTATCAATGGAAGAGCAGTGGGAGGCATGGTGATGAGCAGGATTCTCATTTAAAATCCACATCAGACTACTAACCATCTATAAGTGGAAGAGCAACAAGAGGCAGCTTTATTTAGAGTATTCTGATTTTATGTTGACACAGAATGCTCACCAACTATCAATGAAAAACATAGCACACAGGGCTATCATCAACAGCTAGTTTTAAAATACACAATTGATCACTTACAAACTATTATTAAATTTGCATTTGTGAAGATCAATACAATCTTGTCAATAAAATTACCTCTTTTCATGCATACAATACTCACTTTCTTTATATCCAATCATGGTTGCCAGAATGTATATGGAATCCTTAGCTGTGTTTTTCAGATCTAATCAACTCACTTACTCCCTACCATGTTGCATGATACAAATGTCAATCTGTTAGCCATACTTTCACTTACTACATTTCATATTACTGAGTACTCACTCCCTGATGGTAAAATACAAAACAGCCATGGCATCAAACAAATCAATTAAGAAGATGCTTTCTTGCATATGTTTCTGTATGACTTACTCCCTTGGAATTCAAAATATAACCATAAATCCATCAGCACAACTCTTTTCAAGTCTCCATCAGATTACTCACCTGCTATTAAAGCACAAGCAGTTCAGTGGATTATAATGAATGGCTTTGTACTGATACCCCACTTACAACCTGTTAATATAACAAAGAATATAGGTTTCTCACTTCAATGCATAATATGTCACATACATCCTTCATGGACAAAATAAGGTAGTCAATCAGCTAGCTCTTGTTCAATGACACATTATGATAATACCTAATATCCATCAACATCATTTAAGCATATAATCATTTGTCTCTTAATATTTTCTTGACTCAGAGTCTTACCTTTGTGTGTGGAAACCAACTTGCCAATGCCTCACTCAGATCAAGATCTTTCTTCTTAGTTGTCTTGAGCTCAGCATAAGGCACCAAGGCTCTTTATGGCATCAATACATATACTCTTCACATCCAAAAACTATTTTACTTACTCTCTCACTGCATATTCAATGCATAGCAGAATATTCTTGTCCTGTGCTGTAATCAATAACATCTGCAATGATGCATCATTCAATACAGCTGCAGTCTGCTCCAACAATATGTTACATCCTGCATCAGATGTATCCATGTCTGGTAACATAATCAATAGAATTTGAATTGACATGAAAGCATACAACCTTCCAATTTTACATTTGCCTTTGGAGGAAACTTCATCTTGGATAGATCCCCCCATATATTCCTCTTCACAAAAATCTCTTCAGCACACTCCTTCTGCCTTACAAGTTGATCTTCAGGAGACAGGGATATGTCTTCAAGCTGAAATGCCTGTGCTCTGAGAGCATCACATTTAGTGAATAGCACCACAACTGGCACTAGCACCCAAACCAATCAGCTCAGAACACATCACCAACAAGAATTCATCACCATTCCTAGTGTCACATTCACCAAAAAACCTTTCCTCTGCAACACTGACAGCACGATGAATTTGATCCATTGGAATGCAATACCTGCTCATATTGAAGCAGTGGTTCCAGGCCAACACAATATACCCACTCACCATATGACATGGATCTGCTTCTTGAGGAAAGTTGTATTCCCTTGCTTTGTAATAAAGTCCTTCATCTCCTCAAATTCATCCTCATGGCCAGCCTCAAACCCAGGAGAGTCATGGAAAACAAATCTCTCGTTGCTTTTGAAAACCATCTCATGATTGATGTCATGGATTCCACGCTGTGCAAGGCGAGATAGCTTGCAAAGGCACTTCCATGACATTCACAGTAGGTACAACACTCACCTCCCTGGACCCCTCAACCACAAAATCAACCTGAAATACATCAACAGCATTAGCATCCAGCATATCCCAGCTTGTTCAACCTACCTTTTCCTCTTGATCGTTGTAAATCTCCGGATCTTCCGTCGAGCTGCAGATTTTCTGAAGGATGGTTGTCTTACCGGCATTCGCCCTGCCGATGACGAGAATTCTAAATCGTCCAAATTTCTCCATAAGGTCCGGGTCAACGTGCTGCATGAAGTGGGCAACATCCACAGGTTTCGTCTGCATGTTGGCAACACTCGAGTCGTCGGAGCGTGGCTTGAGAGAGGTGGAGCCTGTGACCTCGGGAACATCTAAATTTGTGGGCTGGATCTCGAGAGCGAGCACTTCGGTGTCGTTGCCTTGAGTCGGAAGAATGTCCAAGCCGCTGGAAATCGCGCTGGGTTGCATGTTGGATATGTCTGAATGCTCGGCAGGCGCCAGAGACGAGCCTCTACTGGCAATGCAGGATCGGAGGCGTCCGATTTTTTTCTTGATGGCAGCCTTCATTGCGGGTGTGGTTAAGATAGCTGAAAGATGAGTGGAACACGACAGATAGCTTGTGAGGTGGTGGATCCGAACAACGTTGGACAACGTGGGATTATAGGGCCTCACTGTGGACGGGAAAATGTTACGCCACTCGTTACCTAATTGAGTGATGATGGCCCCTTTTCCGTGGAAGGACTCGAAGTTGTGGCATAGCCCTCATCATTCGTTTCATGGTGCAGAAAAGCGTAGAATCACACCTTTGCGCATGCCAATATGTACTACAGCCAAATGAGTGTCGGTGATCAGAAAGACAGCGCGAGTCGTGCCCCCTGACCGGAATCCCGGATGGTGAACAGACCGGAGAAACCGTCGGTCGACATTCCTTTTCAAGAGTTGTGGTTTCTGGGTGTACTTCAGATTATTCGGGCAGAAGACGCGAGCCATCGAACTCGATGCAAGATGACTAATCGTAGCGGCCCACGCGCCGGTCCCCGACTCCTGGGGATTTCGGGTAGCGACGATATACTCATGCAATATGTCGATTATATAGTCTGAACTGAACTCGGTTCCAGTGAGGCCCGTCTGGCACAAGCTCAAGTATGACCAGAGGCAGTGACATCGTATTCTTGGAGATCAAGTTGAATGACGAAGTCCTTAACTCTCGTCTTGATAGTCTCCGAGGTTGTCTTGGTTCCTCCGGTGTCGGTCTCAAATACACCACGCACTGACGGGAGTAAAGTCACTTTCGTACGCCGGTCCTTTCATGCTGCCTTTTTCTCGTCTTCATGCCTGTATGCTTCTTGGCGTTCTTTCGACCTCAAAAGGAAGACCACATTCACATCAGGGCTGCTCTCCGAGCTCTCCTCACCGCCGTAGCGCCAACTTGCTCACTCTGGCGAAGCCGCCACATCGACAACGCGAGGGTTCTCCGTTCACGCGTCGACATACCCCTAGAGGTGGTGGATCGATTGTTTCCAGTGGTGGATGCTTACCAAGGTTCGTGCCACCTATTTTCTACAGATATTTGAATTACACACCCTGGGGGACATTGACCGGACAGTCCAAGCCAGATACTATGTACATGTGGTAGTTACACTGCATCCTAGATCATTCATCGTTACGTTCTCCAGGATATATATTAGGACTGTCTGATTGGTTTCACGGGAATATGCCCGCTGCCAACTCAAGTCCTAGATCTGGGTCTGTCCTCGAGACCTTTTGCTTTAACTTCGCCAACCTCGAATCTTCTGCTCTCCCTTCCTCACAGCATAATTCCCTCATTAAACGTGGGTTGTAAGGTGACACTGGAATTTACGGCTTTCTCCCCATCTCTTCGAATACTAAGCACGGCGCAAATCATCTCCGCTACTCTGTTCACCATTTCCGAACGTTCGTGTCACTGGCCGCGTCGTTTGCAGGGTGCCTGGTTGTTTGCTGCGGAGAAAAACCCTCCACTACCGTGGGAGTCGGGGATAAAAGCACGATAGACATTATCGTTCCGCATTCTGGTCGAGCAGCAAGAATCCATCCAAAAGTCAAACACACTGTCACAAAGAATCTCTGCATGACAAAAGTGACTCGATTACTTGCATAAAATACAGCTGTTAAACATAAGTACCACTGCAAGACACGTCACACAAGGCACCCGACTCGAAATGATGATGCGAGAGACATACATAGATGCGAAACGCAAGCAGGGGGAACACCTTGATCAAATGAGGTCCATCTGGGGTTCTAGCATCTTGAGATGTTCCATCCCACACGCCCCCTTTAACCAATCCTTGACCAGCCGATACTTGCGCGGCTGTGTGCACCTGCTCACGTCGCACACTGGTTTCTCTCCCTGTGGCATCTTTGGTGTTGTAGCGTCCTGTGGGAGTATAGAGATGGGCACCGAAAACGTGAGTTTCATTCAACCATCAACCTTCTGAGACGCTGGATCGGCGGGGCCGGGCAGTAGCTTGGTGGTCGATATCTGCCGGTCCATGGTAAGGATGAGCTTGACAGGCTCGAACACCTCTCCCTCGGGTACCTCTGAACCGTCCCGAGTAGACTG
Organism: Neoboletus subvelutipes; assembly: GCA_003316035.1. Classification (NCBI taxonomy): domain Eukaryota; kingdom Fungi; phylum Basidiomycota; class Agaricomycetes; order Boletales; family Boletaceae; genus Neoboletus; species Neoboletus subvelutipes. Next base: position 1,775 of record QFEF01012110.1, on the reverse strand, counting down.
CACGATGGCAGGGGTAGCAGAGACCAGTGTCTGATCGTCCACAGTCGACAGCACGTTACGCTTACTGTTCGACTTGGACTGTTTCTTGAGCAACCAGTTGATCGTCTCTGCCTGTCCGATGCCGACATGACGTACACATGAGTGCACGCATAAAGTCAGGTAAGACACACACCTTTTCGTCCTCAAGTTTCTTTTCTGTCAAGTTCTTGCGCTTCCAGGCGGCTTCTTCCCATTGCAGCATGATCTTGGATTCGGTGAGTTGTTTCTTCTTATGAGCAGATTCTGCTGTGGTGGATGTGAGTGCTCTTTTTGGGAAGATCTGTGAACGGACGGGAGACCGACAGAGGGAGACGTGCGACGAATCGACCATGCTGGCGAGGACGGCTTGACGGGAGGTCATCGGATGTGTGGAGTTGCCCACTACTTCGTCTTCATCGTCCTCGTCTTCCGATTCAACGTCGATATCTGCAAGACAGTGGACGTGAGCACGGGCACATGACGGATTTCGATTTCGATTTCGATTTTCGTACCCCTTGAATGGCCACGATGGGAGGGCGGCCAACTTGGTTCATCACTGGGTGTAGACACCGTTCTGCTAGAAAATTCGTTCGAACTGAGGATTTCAGGCAACTTGAGCTTGATCTTGAGCCGTGGTTTGTGCGGCAAGGGCGGGGGAGAAAGTTCGTCTGATTCGATGTCCTGCGGGGAGGATTCAGAGTGAGTGGACCACAAAGGGTAATCGATGGAGGACTTAACTCGCCTTCGTCTTCTTTTTCTTCTTCCTCCCCCTTCTCCTCCTCTGGATTGATCCCGGTGTTACACTCGTCCTCATCGTCGAGTTTGGTGTGGTCCTTGTGAATTGTGTCCACGTCCGAACCCTCACAGGAGAGCTCCATACCTATATAAAAATAAGAATCGATTTAAGTAATGAGCTGCTGGGGATGGTGGAAACTGGAAACTGGAAAATGCGAGTTTTCATCGTCTTCTTGACTAGTGTTCAGTTCCAAATCCCGATAACTTCGACCGTGATGTCGTCTGCAGCGAACGACGCCCAAACCCAGCCGCTCAACGACCACGACCATGACCACGACGGCAAGCTCAATGTACAACACGCTACTGACTCACATCTGGACTGCCCCCGGCAGCCTGGCCCGCCCACCTGGAATTTAAAACGCGCTACACTCGTCGCGCTCCTCGCCATCCTTTTCTCGCTTGCTTGGGCCGTTTTTCTCAAACCGCTCACCATTAACAAACCCAATGTCAATGTCATCCACGCCTCTCGGTTCGTTGCATGTCACACCTCTTTCTCGCTCGTCGGTTGACACCCCCTTGGCATCCGACAGGTACTCCAAAGCGTTCAAGTACTGGCCTGCTGCGAGTCCAGTGATCACCGAACGACTCAAGGATGGGAGAGTGAGATTACGAGGGGCGCATCCGGCGTACTGATACTGAAAAGACCTGGGTCGTGAGCGTGAGTGCTGCCTCGATGCGTGCGTCGATTCGTGACAATTTAAATGATTTCGCCCAACTGGCAGTGCGCTGAGTTGCAGCGATGGTCTGGAAAGTTCCGATATTCTTCTCACTCTGACGTTCGTCCACCATCATCTCGAACCACACTTACGAACGGGGTGAGACCATCATGATGAATACTCAGGATGACCAATGGACTGACCAACCTCCGCCGGTCACAATTGATGCAATGGGATGTCGATAGCAATTGGCAGTGCCTCGATCACTAATCTCACGGATTCCAGACTATAAATTGCGCCAGCACG
>QFEF01012097.1:0-10308 GCA_003316035.1 Neoboletus subvelutipes | reverse complement strand
GGACCATCCCTGACCGAGTCCAATTCCTGAAGCAGGAGAAGGGAGTCATTCCGCCGAACGTACTCCACTGAACGACCCTCTCCACTACTATCGCTCAGGTGGAAGGAACCAAGAAGGTAGAACTGCCGAAAGCCTACCAGATGTATGAAGGAGTATTTGACAAGAAGGATACCACGAAACTTCCCCCGTCTCAGTCCTACGACCACGCTATTGAACTAAAAGACTCGTTTATTCCAAAGCGAGCTAAAGCCTATCCGCTCAACCCTGCCGAGATGGCTGCGTGCAAAGAATTCATAGACGAACACCTTGCTACTGGGAAGATTGTCCCGTCGAAGTCCCCTCAAGCCTCCCCTTTCTTTTTCGTCCAAAAGAAAGATGGAAAGTTAAGGCCGTGCCAGGACTATCGGTACCTCAACCTTCATACCATCAGTGACGCCTACCCCCTCCCCCTGATTTCCAATCTGATAGATCGCTTGAAAGGATCCTCCATCTTCACGAAGTTCGATGTCCGATGGGGATACAACAATGTCCTCATCAAACCAGAAGATCGGTGGAAAGCTGCATTCCTCACTCCGTTTGGGTTATTCGAACCTGCCGTTATGTTTTTCGGCATGTGTAACTCCCCAGCTACCTTCCAAGCGTTCATGGATGACCTCTTTGGTGATTTTATTGCTGAAGGATGGTTGATCATATATATGGACGACCTTCTTATCCATTCCTCTGACCATGACTCTCACGAGGATCGGACTAGGAAAGTTCTCCAACGATTCCAAGAACATGAGATGTATCTGAAGCTGGACAAGTGCACGTTCGCCGCCCCATCGGTCGAATACCTCGGAATGATTGTTAGTAAGGACGGTGTCCAGATGGATCCGGCCAAGTTGAAGGCTATCGCAGAATGGACCCCCCCGGTAAACATTAAAGACGTCCACTCCTTCCTAGGGTTCTGCAACTTCTACAGGAAGTTCATCCCCTCGTTTTCGGAGATTGCCCGACCCCTCCTAGACCTGACCAAGAAGAACCAGACCTGGGAATGGACCGACAAACACCAGACCGGCTTCCAATTACTCAAGGATACCTTCACCCGCGGACCCGTTTTAGCTTTCCCTGACCCCGATCGCCTGTTCACCATCATGACCGATGCATTGTTAACTGCATCAGGCGGTGTCCTCATGCAATGTGACCCCAATGGAGACTATAAGCCGTGTGGCTATCTCTCCCAGACCTTTGCCCCTGCCGAGCGCAACTATGACATATACGACCAGGAGCTCCTTGCCGTGATCCGAGGATTAGAAGAATGGCGCCAATACCTGTTAGGTTCCGCCTACCCTGTTAAGGTTCTTACAGATCATAAGAACCTCACCTATTTTAAGCAACCTCGGAAGCTCTCCCATCGCCAAGCCAGATGGCTGTTATTTTTGCAGGATTTTGACCTTGACTACACTGCCCTGCCCGGATCCCAGATGGGACCAGCAGATGCCCTGTCTCGACGTGACGCCGTCGACACCACCGCGGACAATGCCGATGTCCAACTGTTGCCTAACAGTGCCTTTGACCATCAAGTACGGATGCTCGATCTCACGCTCGCCGATCGAATTCGTCAATCCTCAGAGGAGGATCCCCTTGTTATTGACGCCCTGAAGGGCATGGAAAATGATATACCGCTGTTTGGCCGGTCCTCCCCTGCTGATTGGACCTTCCATGATGGGAAGCTCTACTATAAGGGCCGAATGTATATTCCCAGCGATGCCCGCCAAGAACTTGTGCTGGATGCACACACTTCGCTCGAAGGAGGCCATGGTGGCCATATGCGCACGGTTGCACTCCTTGCTAAAGATTATTGGTGGCCAGGCATGTCTGCCTTTGTCCGTCGGTTTGTGGCTGGCTGCGCCGTATGCCAGGCCAATAAAGTACAAACCCACCCTATGGTTCCACCCCTTGTACCCCTTGCGGTCCAGACTACCCACCCGTTTTCCCACCTATCTGTGGATTTGATCACTGACCTGCCGCCTGTGCGGGGGTTTGACTCTGTAATGGTCGTGGTCAACCATGGCCTTAGTAAGGGGGTAATTCTCGCTCCTTGCACAAAAACCATCGATTCGGCAGGAATTGCCCAACTCTTTTTTGAACATGTGTTCAAACGCTTCAGATTACATGACCGACTGATCTCTGATAGGGGACCTCAATTTGCCTCTGCCTTCACAAGGGAACTCGCCCGATTACTGGATTACAACGTATCCTTGTCCACCGCCTATCACCCTCAATCCGATGGAGAAACCGAAAGGTATAACCAAGAGTTGGAAACCTACCTCCAAATATTCTGCCAAGGAAAGCCGGAGAAATGGTTAGATCTCCTTACTGCCGCCGAATTTGCTCACAATGCCGCCGCGCATTCGTCCACTGGAAAATCCCCTTTTGCCTTGATCATGGGATACGAACCCAGATTATACCCCCCACTCGGTACTACGTTCCTGCCTGTGCTGGAAAAACGGCTCTCCCATCTTGAGGATGCACGTAAAGAAGCCGAAGCTGCGCACGCTCTCGCCCAATTACGAATGAAGGAGAGAATCCGCTCCAAATTCAAACCATGGAAAATCGGAGATGAGGTCTGGTTGGATGCGAAGAATATCCGAACCAAGAACATCTCCCACAAATTGTCACCAAAACGGTTGGGGCCGTTCAAGATTTCGGAAGTAGTTTCCCCAGTGGCCTTCCGGATCGCATTACCAAAACAGTGGAAAATCCACAACGTATTCCACGCCTCCTTACTACTGACGTACAAGGAAACCCCCGAACACGGCCCCAATTTCAAAAACCCGCCACTGGAGCTAATAGACGGAGAAGAGGAGTATGAAATGGAACGAATTACCAACCATCGCGGGACCAATAACCGAAGGCAGTACCTGGTACATTGGAAAGGTTATTCCGATGCTGAGGATACTTGGGAACCTGAAAGAAATTTTGACAACGCTCGGGAACTCCTGGAGGAATATAAAAGACGACGATCCCTCTGATCGCTTCTTTCCCAGAACCCCCATGTCCTATAATTTCCTCAACGGTACTGCTCCCTTGTGCACCCACCTCAATCGTCTCCCCTCCATAGCTCATCATGCCCTCTATGTCACTGCTCTTGAAAATAATGATGCGTCCAACATCTTCGAGAGAGTCCCCCTCTTCACTGCCAACACCACCCTCGTCCTCCTTGTTAGGCAGTACAGAATCTACTCCACCCTTCAGTCCCTTTTCACCAGGGCCACCTGGTGCTTGACAGGTCCCCGTGTCTTTGCCAACGTCTCCCGAAGTGCCACACAGGATGACGTCGCCGTCAACACCTTCCAACAGACCCTCACCGAGGCCAGAAACCTCACGTTGGACCTCCTCGAAGAAGAAGGCTTTGACACTATCCTCGCTCTCCTCCCTACCCCAATCCTCTCCAATGCCCTCTTCCCAGTTCTCCTTCTCCTATCCGCGGACGAGAGAGCCGAATACTTCTCTCCCAACCTCCATCCCGCAGACTTCTCCCAAAGCAATGGACGTCTCGGATGGGCAGCCATCGCTGAGGAGGAGTACGAGTCCAGTGAGTCCAGTTCCGACTCAGGAGAACACAGAGACGGCGATACCACCTGTGTACCCTCCCCCATATCTCCCGAATCCCCTCCCCCTATCTCCAGGCTCCGCTGACAGCGGAACTTTCTTTTCTCAGCAGGAATGCCACACCTCCCCCACCTTAACGTACCCGCCAACATGGACACCTCCCCCGGACATCTCTTACCCGGGATACCCGAGGAATCTCCAGCAGTACCTGATGTCCGTCCCATTACCCCAGATCGTTCCCCTACCACCATGGATGGTCATCCCCGTCCCATTTTTCACTCCAGTAATGCCTTGTCGCGAGTGTTTCCCCCACATGTACAATTTGGGGGACCCACCTGCTTCCAATGCCACAAGCCTGGACACATCCGTCCCAACTGCCCCCACTACCTGTGTCCCTTCTGCAATGTTGCTGCCCCCGGTCATTCCCAGTATAAATGTCCCTCTGCCCATTGCGGAAAATGCAACACTCTCGGCCACCGAGCCTGGAACTGCACTGAGGATGACATCGATCCCTCTACCTGGGATCTCACCGACCACGACGTCAATGAGGGAGATAGAGATAATTGATCCGGCGGATCAATGCTACAACAGGGGTAATGTTACAAGTGTCCTAGGGGGTACCATTTTTCTCTCGCCTATGGTCACCAGACCTATCGGTATCCACGCCAATACCCGATTCCCTCTGGGACAACATTCTCCCAGACCTGGACATCCCACAGGAGGTATGGGAAGGCATCCTGGACTCTTTGCTATTCCAACCATAATCCCGCCCTGGACTTCTTTCATTTCTTACTGCAGACCATTTAAACTCCTAAGTCATATTCTCTCATATATGACTCATATCCATTCCATCATGACTCACCGGCCTCAGTTCATTTCATCTTATTTAGTCGAGCTGTGCCCGCAGCTTCTTATTTCATATTATGCGACACGTCTTCTTCTTTCAGTACACGACACGTCTTCTTCTTTCAGTACGCGACGCGTCTTTTCCTTTTATATCTCATGCGACGCATCTTTCCTTTTATACTTCACACGACGCGTCTCTCCCTTTTATATCTCACGCGACACAACGCGTCTTTCCTTTTGATTCATATGCAACACAACACATCATTTCCTATTTAGACTTTAGAGCGGAGATTCTATCTTTAGCCGGCCCTAAAGGGGTTTAGTATAAATAGCTAGAATCGCCACCCATGTAACTCTAACTTTGATCTACGCAATCTTACGTGGTTTTCGAAGTCTTTGCTGTCAGCGCCTGTGCCAGCGTTGCGAAACCGGTGTTTCATAACGTCTAAATCTTGATCTTGATCTTCTGTCAATCAGAGCTCGATCAAGTAACTGCAAACAGCTTACTAGCTGAGGTCGCCCCTTTGTCACTGATCAGAGGATCAGCCCGCTAGCCATTGCCCAACGCTAGCCGTGCCCAGCTGCCTATTGCCCAGAGGCCACGCCCAGATACAGGCCTTGCCCACAACCTGTCCATAGCCAACTACTCCTTGTGTGCCTGGAGGGAGCCTGCTCATTGCCATTGTGAACAGCACGCCAGCTGAGGTCACCACAACCATTGCACACCGCTTGCCGATCAGGTGATCTGCTTGCAGACCAAGAAGGTCGCTGTTGTTTTCAGAGGAAGACCTGTCCATAGCGCTCTTGACTTCAGTCATCCGCGTATGTGTTATTTGTTACACCAGTCGTAACACCCCCTTGGAGAGCGTGTTATCATTGAGCTTGGTAAGCCAAGCCTTGGAGAAGGACTTCCCTTGTCCTTTTGACATTCGGTTGAGGAATATGAGTGATTTGGCTCAGTCATTGTACTTCTCTTTGTGGAGAGAGAAGTATCCTTGCATGGCAAGGTACCATCAGTGGGTGTCATCTGATTCTCCCAAGAATTCTTCAGGAAGAGCAGTGAAACAACCCTAAAGAGCAAGGCTCCAGGTAATGACTGAGAACACTTAGACTAAGGAAGAGAAGAAGATCTAATACTGAGTGAAACTCCTGAGAGAAGGTAAATTCCCAAGAGAACTAGACTGGGGAAATCCCTGTTGTAGTCTCTGGGTTTATATAGCAAACTACTACTTGTGCATGTTTGTATCAGATCTACCAATGTAGAGATGGTGATTAAATACATGCATTGAGCATGAGGCATGGAAATTAAAAGAGTGAGGACACAGCATGCTATGGCAGAATGGAAGAGAAGTAAATGGAGATTAAAAGAAGGAGCAGATATGACTGTGAGAGTTATTTATACTTATAAGGATAGATTAAGGTATGAAAGAGTTCTTGACATCAAGTCTAGACTCATGAGTAAGAAAAGTGTCTCTGAGCACAAGTGAACCAGCTGAAAGTGAACTAGCTTCAGTCTAGTGGTCATGTGATGCAATAGGATAAGATCAAGATAAGAAATGAAAATGAAACTGACTAAGTCCCTGTAGAGGTCACTTGTAGACTTGGGACCATAACACGCAGCTTTAATTTCACCCATCCCAATCTCATCTTCATCATTGGAACCATCTGCTCCTGGGTCAGGGTCTTCTGGATCTGGGGCTTGGCCATATCCAGGTAGGTGAGAGTAGATACCAGTTTCACCTGGTTCAACATTCTTTCCAAGGACGTGGGAGTAATATCCAGAGGCTGGCTCTGGTTTGTCTACTTGGATAGGTTGGGGTTCTGGATCTGACTGTGGCAAAGGGGAAGGATCAGCCAAGGGGGTCTGACTTCAGGAGGGATGGTCTGAAGAGGTTGTTCAGACAATGGAAGTGTTACAAATGTAGCAGACACCCCTATTTTTCTCTCTCCCATAGTGTCTCCTGACATCCATGCTATTGACCATCCTACTTGGGATATCTGGGAAGACATCCTCCTGGATATAGAAGTCCCTCAATCCTTGTGGGATGAGGTATTCGACTCTTCGCTATTCCCTCAGCAGGTTCTTTTCATTTCACCCTCTTTTCATTTCAGGCTCATTCGGACCTTCTTACTCCTAAGTCAAATTCACTTACATTTGACTCATGTCCATTTACCCCATTTCATATTCAGCCTCAGTTCATTTTGGTAGTATTCACTTTGGCCTCAGTCTAACTGCAGCCACAGTTCATTTCACTTTGCATCCTTTATGTTGGCACTATTAATAGTGTCAATTCTCTGTCTACTTCTCCCAATTGGATCATTCGAAGTAGTCAGTCTTACTATTTATAACTCTGGCCCTAAAGCACCTAGTGTTACAAATGTCCTAGGGGGGACTCTTTTCCTTTCGCCCATGGCATCTTCAGACCTATCCATATCAGCCCCAATACCCGATTCCCTCTGGGACAATATTCTCCCAGACCTGGACATCCCACAGGAGGTATGGGAAGGTATCCTGGACTCCTCACTGTTCCAACCCTAATCGCACCTTGGACCTCCTTTCTTTCACTGCAGACCTTTTACACTCCTAAGTCATATTCTCTCATATATGACTCATATCCATTTCATCACGACTCATCTCGGCCTCAGTTCATTTCTTCCTATTTAGTCGAGTTGTGCCCACAACATCTTATTTTCATATTCGACATGATGCATTTCTTTTCTCTTTCAACATGCGACGCATCTTTCCTCTTTCAACACACGACATGTCTTTCCTTTTTCAGCTCACGCGATGCGACACGTCATTTCCTCTTATATCACATGCAATGTGATGTGTCTTCATTTCCTTTCTTCATACATGACGCAATGTGTTTCATTTATCTTCTTTAGACTTTAGAGCAGAGATTCTATCCTTAGCCAGCCCTAAAGGGGTTTAGTATAAATAGCTAGAATTGCTGCCCATGTAACTCTAACTTTGATCTATGCAATCTTACGTAGAATTTGAAGCCTTCGCTGTCAGCGCCTGTGCCAGCGTCATTAATCGTTGAAACTAGTGTTTCATCTCGTTGTCTATCTTGATCTCGAACGTCTGTCAATCAGAGTTCAATCAAGGCACTGAGAACCTTCTATAGGGAGGTGTCTCCACTTTGTCCCTGATCAGAGGATCAGCTTGTGAGCCATTGCCCAACACTCGCCGTCACCACTGCCTATTGCCCAGAGGCTGCACCCAGATACAGGCCTTGCCCACAACCTGTCCATAGCCAACTACTCCTTGTGTGCCTGGAGGGAGCCTGCTCATTGCCCTGTGAACAGCATATCAGCTGAGGTTGCCACAACCATTGCACACCGCTCGCTGATCAGGTGATCCGCTTGCAGACCAAGAAGGTTGCCATTGTCTTCAGAGGAAGACCTGTCCTGTAGCAAAGACTTCAGTCTTCTGCGTACATGTTATTTGTTACACTGGTTGTAACACCTAGTATAAATAGTTAGATTCCCATTTCATGTAACTTTAACCTTGATCTATGCAATTCTACATAGAGTTCAAGCTCCTCGGTGAAACACCTTGCTTCAAACTTCTGTCAATCAGAAGGTCAGCTTGGGAACTGAGATCCTTCAGAGGAAGGAGTCTCCACTTTATTGCTGGATCAGAGGATCTGCCTGTCCAAGCTATCATTCACAGCTTGTTGTCTCAACTCTTGTTCACAAGTTGTCACCTATTGTGCTGGGGCCTTGTCCATGACCCCCCCATAGCCAACTCTCCTTTCTGTGCCTAGGAGGAGCCTGCTTATACCTGTACTGAGGCAACTGCCTAGGGGTACCACAACCATTGCACAGCAAGTGCTGACCAGAGGGTCTGCCTTTACTGGATCAGAGGATCCCACTAAATATCTACAGAGGTAGATGACGGTAACTGAGAAACTTAGTTCTCCATGTATGCATCATTTGTTACACTGGTCGTAACAGAAAGGGAGTAGAGATGGAGTACTCTGAGATGTTCCTCTGATTCTTTGAGAAGCAGAAAATGTGGGTGGTACAGCTGCAAAGGATCCTGGCGGGGCTCTCTGGTTTTCTGCATTGGATGGTTCTCTGAGCAGGTTTGATAGGTTGATGTGTCTCATAGTAATGGATCATTGACTACCCCCTGGTAGTCTCTGTTTCGAGGGTGGGTCCTTGGAGCTGGGTAGCTCCACAGGAAAAGATAACCTTGATCTTTTGTTATGACCAGTGTAACAAATAATGCCTACATTGAGAACCAAGTTCCTCATGTACCATCTTCTATCTCTGTAAACATTTGTGGGATCCTCTGATCCAATAAAGGCAGACCTTCTGGTCGGCACTTGCTGTGCAATGGTTGTGGTACCCCTAGATGGTTGCCTCAGTACAAGTATAAGTGGGCTCCTCCCAGCCACAGAAGGGAGAGTTGGCTATGGGGGGGTCGTGGACAAGGTCCTGGTGCAATGGATGACGACTTGTGGACAAGAGTTGAGATAATGAGCTCTGGACAATAGCTTGGGCAGGCAGATTCTTTGATCCAGTGATAAAGTGGAGACCTTCCTCAGAAGGATCTCAGTTTTCAAGCTGACCTTCTGATTAACAGAAGTCAAAGCTCAGTATTTCAGCAAGGAGCTTGAACTCTATGTAAGATTGTGTAGATCAAGGTTAAGTATACATGAAGCAGGGATTGAACTATTTATACTAGGCACTTTAGGGCCAGAGTTATAAATAGAAAGACCGACTACTTTGTACAATCCAATCAGGAGAAGTAAGTAGAGTATTGGCACCATTAATGGTGCCAGCATAAAGATCATGAAATGATACATACTGCAGCCACAGTAAGATTGAGGCCAAAATGAAAAGGAACTGAAATGAACTAGGACCAAATATGAAATGTGGTAAATGGATACAAGTCAAATACGAGAGAATTTGACTTAGGAGTAAAAAGGTCTGAATGAGCCCAAAATGAAAAGGTTCCACAGGACAAACACCAGGGGGTTGAGTGAGAGCATTACTCTTGGAATAACGAGGAGTTGAATACCTTGTCCCACAGTAAAACAACCCAACTACAATCAATGTCATTCTTGGGGACACCAAGCTAGCTATGACTTCATAAGTCAGAAATATAGGTGAGCGAGGGTGACAAGGCCTCAAGAGCTCAAGGAAAAGGGATTGTTGAAGTACTAAGACTTCCTGAGTGGAACTCCTGTGTAATGGGGTATTTATCCAAGAGAACTAGACTGGGGATGCCAGTGCTGGGCTCTCAGTCTTATATATCATCTCTATCTATTTACAGTGACCTCAAAAACCCTTTCCATACTAACCCCAACGGCAGTGCGTGCAGCGCACTGCCAATCACTGTGGGAATTTCGCTTAGCTCTGGTGGGGATATAAATAGAACATACTCTTGGCTACAACATTGCCCCCTGGGTCATGTGATTCCATTCACACACTGTAGAGATATGACTGGTTTAAGACAGCCATGTCATGAAAAGGGTTTTTGAGCTTTTGAATTTACAGGGGTATTTGGATATTATTAGTACTTGGTATAGCCTCCTTTTGCTCTAAGCACTGCCTGAACCCTTCTAGGCATGCTCTCAATCAATTTCTGACACTCCTCAACTGGTATCCTATCCCACTCCACCTGAACTCTTTCCCATAATTCATGAATTCCTCTAGGAGGGTTTTCATGCTCTGCAAGCCTCCTTTTCAGCCATCCCCAGAGATGTTCTATAGGATTCAAGTCAGGAGACTGTGCAGGCCAAACCATTGTCCCAAATTCCTGCTCTTCTAGCCACTCCTTGACTTTCTTGCAGGTGTGCTTGGGATCATTGTCTTGCTGAAAGATGGTATCAGGAGAATGAAAACCATAATACT
>QFEF01012096.1:5861-25389 GCA_003316035.1 Neoboletus subvelutipes | reverse complement strand
GTTCCAGTTGGGAGACCTGGTCATGCAGTCTGCGCAGAGCTTCCCTACTCGTCTCGTCTGCAGCGTTGAGTTCTTCCTGCCATTTGAGAAACTCGGCATTCGTGTTCTCCGCCGTCCGCGCCAAGAAGTTGCGCTCCGTCTCGACGTCGTTCTTCTCCCGTTCGAGCTGTGAAATCTGTCGATGTAGCTGACGCAGCGCCTCTCCACTGGCCTCGTCCATGATGCTCCTCTCCATACTCTCTTGACGGCTGTTGTCTACCTCCTCCTCCAGGTGACGACACATCTTCTCCAATTCTGCAGCCTTCTTCTTCCACGAGCGGACTACACTCTTACGTTTGGCGTTCTCTTTCTCAGAGGCCTCGAGACGGATCGTCAGAGCCTCGACCAGTTCGTCACGGGCGCCCAGATCGATCTCGAACTGAGCGCACAACTCTCGTTGCAGTGCGAGCTGTGTGCGGAGGGACCAGATGATATCCTCCTCACGGGAGGCGGTGCGGGAATGTACGCCTGGTGGAGGAGTGGGGGGCGTTTGTTGTGTGTAATACGTTGTGGCATTTGCACAAAAAGGATCGGGTGGAGGATGACGTGCAGTTGATTGAGCATCCGAGTGATCTGGGTCACCGTCATTTCCCTCCCGTGGTTTGAGGGCGCTGCTTAGTTTTGACCACATGGGAGTGGTCGAACGTTGAGCTTGAGCTTTAAATTTGCGGTTGATACCTTGCCGCTTGGACGAGCAAAAAGTAGAGCACAGACTAGAAGGGACAGCTCATACGCGCAGTCACGTGAAGAATGAACTTGACGCGTCGAATCACGTGCAAAGATATCTGCTTGCTTGGGATTTTGTGCCCATTTTCCAAGTCCCAGTCAAGTACAGTCACATACTCTCTACTCATTCCTTTGAATAAACATACATCTCCACCAGTTCCAATAACATTATAGCAAGTTACTTATTCCTTTAAAGCTTAGGAGCCTCGACGAACGAGATGCCCTAAGGCGAGCGAGTTGAGTGTGGAACTACATATAATGGGACACATGTGACTCACTTTGTTAATGTTGCCCTCAAGCTCTGGAAGTGCAGCTGCGATAAGGGCCTTCTCCGCATCTGTAATGTTGCCAAGACCCTTGATTTTCTCTACACCATTTAGCTACAGCAAAGTCAGGTCAGGTGGTTAATCGAAATGCAGCAAGCGCACCCCTAGTTCGACGGGCGCAGAGAAGTATGGTGTATCTTTACCGATCTCCCTCTTGAGAGCCTCACCGCCAACCTTATCTGCTTCGAGGTTAACGAAGGTCGGTGCAACGATGCCTTTCTCGCCCTTCAGGGCTCGGATAACCTTGCCCGCGAATTCCGCGCCAGCATAGGCCATTGAAAGGGTAGCTGAGCCAGCACCGTCTTTAGCCTTGACGACCTCGTCGCCCCCGTATTGGATACGGTTAATTATGGAGTCAAGGGTAGACTTCCCGAGGCTAGAAGGAAGAGGGTGCGAAGATTGTGAAAGGAGAGGTACGATCTGTTGTTTTTTCTCGTTAGAAACTGGACAATCTGGGTGAATATCTTGGTACGGACAGTAACGCCACTGTGACCGCCTACGACAGGTACGGCGATAGAAGGAGCCAAGGTGCGGTCTCCCAAAGTCTCCGACACAAATGTCGAAGCACGAACGACATCCAGTGTCGTGACACCAAAGATCCTAAGGATGGGATAAAGAATACCAAAAACAACGCATGGTTCAACATTACCTCTTGGGGTTAAAGACTCCGTGTTTCTTGAAAACCTCAGCAACGATAGGGACCGTAGAGTTAACAGGGTTGGAAATAACAAGCACGTATGCTTTCGGAGCGGTCGTTGCGATGCCTGTAGCAAGGTCGCGTACGATTCCAGCGTTGATCTACATAGGTTTCGTCAGCAATTGGTGAGTGGTGTAGAGGAGAAGCCGATCAAACCTTGAAGAGGTCGTCACTGCAGGTTTCCAATAGTGCTATCACCGTTAGTCACATGACAGATTTGCTCACCCATGCCACGCACCGTGTCATCTAAAGACTTGAGTTAACGTCACTTGCACAAGAAAGAAACGACCCGCTCACTCCCGGTTTCCTTGGGATACCAGCGGGGATGACGACAACGTCTGCCCCGCTGAGGACTTTCTTTAAGCCGTCATCTGGGGCAAGGTATCCCTCGACCTTTGCGGGGGTTGCAATGTGAGACAAATCAACAGCAACTCCAGGTGCATTGACGATATCATAAAGGCCGAGCTGTGACGCATGTATTTAACAGAGGAATTCACGATGGAGAACGGATATTACCTCGGTCACAGCAGTGTTCAACTTTAGCAGGAGGGACAAGGGTTGACCAATACCACCTGATCGTCTTTGGTCAGTGCTGGTTAGAGTAGCTCTAAGCTGAGTAGAAATCCACCTGCAGCGCCGAGTACAACAACTTTCACCATGTTGACCAGAGTATGGAGGAAGCAGCAACTCGGGGGAGATTTCAGAAAGATGGCGATCTTTATCGCCACGCTTGACGCGGTTACTTCCGACTATTATCGTATTACTTGATCACGCTGGCTGGGTCACGGGGCAGCTCGGCTCTGCATGCATCCGTTCACTTTCCCGTCGCAGTACAATTGTTATACAAACGCCATGCATCTCTTGTATTTCCTGTGTGAATGTTCACACCTTGCCGCTTTACAACTCATCTGCTGCCCCTTTGACCTTGTCGCTACCCACACTTGCGCCCGAACGCTTGGCCGCTTGGTACCCCTCCTTCTGTGCGAACTGCCGCGCCTCTTCTGCCTTTTCTCGTGCGTCATCGACCTTCTCGGATGCATAGTGTGCAGCATCACGCGAATGCCCACTCAAAACCTGTCGTGTGCAGAGAAGATTTGTCGAGATCGAGTAACTATCGAAATGATTATTCAACGCACCTCAAGGACTCGAGCAACTTTCTCCTCAGCAGCTTCTACGGTATTGTTTACAATTTCCTTGAGTCTCGCAAATATGTTTTCGGCCCTGGTAGAGGTTTGCACCCAACGAATACGGGTCTCTTCTGCATGAGCGTTCAGACGCGAAGGCGAGGCGAAGCCACGTCGGACTCACGCAGTAACCCGGGTCTAGTGGTCGGGAGTGCATCCTCGCTGATGCCCCTCTCACGTAAATATGCACGTAAACGGGCGTCAGGCCACACAATATAAGATGCAACTTTTGCGGGTGTATCGGGGTACCTGTAAAGCAAGTTCAGCTGCGTCGAGACCATAAGAACAACGCGAATGCTTACTTGCTGTTTATCAGATCAACAAGGTCCTTGCGGTTCTTCACGTCGTTTCTGTTCTCGAGATATCCATGCTCTGAAAGCCATTGGCGGATGTCCGAGTCCGTCCATGCTCCCCATATGCTATCGGACGCAGAGAGGTAGTGTTCCCTAACACGTATAGAACGTCGAGTCGGAATCGATGAAGAGGTTTATCAATGCTTACTCGACCATCTTGACTAATTCATCGCGTTTCCTCTCGGCATCGCTCTTCAAAAAGCCGTGATCGACAAGCCAGACTTTCAGCTGGGAGTCGGACCACGTATTCCAGACGTTGTCTGTGAGGTTATAATAGTATTTCTTCATTTCGTCGAGAAGGCTCGATCGAGAAGGTGTGGCAGCGGGTTTCAAGAGATTGTGAGAAACGAGCCATTCCCGCTGGAACATGCATCAGGGGGAGGCAAACCATGTAAGTGATGACTTTGCCCTTACCATGTACGAATCACTCCAGCTCTCCCACGCAATAGAGGTCGCTTTGCGGGAATAGTCGTTGGCAAGCCTTGTCAACTCGTCTTTGGTGTCTGCACTTTTCGCCTCCACGATGCCGTGTTCTTCAAGCCAGTTCCTTAAGCGGTGGTCGTCCCATGAGGAGAAGACGTAGTCCTTTGTATCGTCAAACGCGCGAGTGACCTCGTGAGTTGCCTGGGCTACGGCACTGCTGATGTATTGGGAAGCAGAGTGGGCTGCATCGGTGGCACCGGCGTAGACTGATGAGGCTGATGTGGACGCGAGGGAGGAATAAAGTGCGGCTGCGCCGATATATGCGCGGTACTTGTTCTTGGCGAGGAAGACAAGCTGCTCGCGAGGACCCGAGGGGGCGACAACGCCTTGCTCGAGCAGGAAAGCTCTCAGCCTGCTTTCGTCCCATTTGTCGAATGAATCATCCTTGATGTGCTCAAAGGCACGCTGAGCCCGGTTGTACTGATGGAGCGACCACTGTCGACCAGAATCGGCATAGTCTGCAAGGGGAGTGGGTGGGCTGTGCCAGTTGGCGTCGACGAGGCCGTAGAGGTGAGGCTTGTCGAAGGAAGGGGGTACCTTTATGTTGTGATGTTCGAGCCAGGTGCGCAGCTCGACATGGGACCATTTGGCATAGTCTGGTTCAGAGGAGAACCAGCTGGACGCGTGCACTACACTTGCGAGGAGGATGAAACAGAAAAGGATCATCGCAGAGAGTGTGGACGAGAGAGAGGAGGGAGTCAACCTTTTTATGGGTGATAGGGGGGGATGACATCACAAGCATTTTCCGTGTGAAAAAACCAGTTTGCTTGTCGACCAACCAAATGTCTGCCAACTCGCCCACCGTCTTCAACAAGTTCATCTTGTACGAGAACAAGCTCCGCTTTTACATCGTCGCATCCAACACAGCCGATTCCCGCCACCGCATCATAAAAATCGACCGCACCTCTCCAGTCGACCTACACGTCGTCGAAGATGACACCGATTACAGCGGAAAACAGATGAGCGCCATGCTCAAGATGCTTGATGACGGAAACAAGGGATCCGGTGGCATAGGCAGAGCCAGAATCATCTTTGGAATCGCCGGTAAATCCTCTTCCCTGCTCGCGCACTAGCCCCGTCTGAAAACCGGCTGGCAGGTTTTGTCAAGTTCACCGCTGGGTGGTACATGATCGTGATATCCAAACGCTCCGTCGTCGCACTTCTCGGCGGTCACTACCTATATCATTGCGAAAGCACCGAAATAATCCCCGTCTGTGTCAACCACAAGGTAGAAAAGCCAACGGAAGAACAACGCCTACTCAACATATTCAAACAAGTCGATATGTCGAAAAACTTTTACTTCAGGTACTCTTTTTTTGTAGGAACAGCGGCACAATACTTAGCTCAGCAACAGCCACTCGTACGACGTTACTTCGACGCTCCAGAATAATCTCACGAAACCAGACCGATTTCGGAACTCTTCTTGGCCTTTCAACGATCGTTATGTTTGGAACTTTCATATGATGTCGCGCCCTTTCATGGATACAGCTCCGCGAGGAGTTCACACCTGGTTGATTCCGCTCATCCATGGTCACGTCGATCAAGCCAGTGAGTGTCGTTTATTTCGGCTTCAGTCGACACCAACGCTCTTCTACTTAAGAGTTGAACGTCCTTGGTCGCGTCGTCTTTGTTACTCTGATCGCTCGTCGCTCTCGTCATTATGCAGGGGCTAGGTATCTGACGAGAGGCGTCAACGAAGAGGTCAGAGTTCAAATTTCTTTCTGTCCACTTTTCTCTCATAAAACTCAAGGGTAATGTCGCGAACGAAGTTGAGACGGAGCAAATCGTCTCAGAGGCCTTAACTACACCGTTTTACTTTCCGTCCGAGCGGGGTCATTCCCGCCGCCCAAGTCCACAGTATACGAGCTATGTACAAGTAAGTTGTGGTTTCCGTGCACTTCCTTCTCCGCTCACGATGCTATTGCAGTACCGAGGAAGCATTCCTATTTACTGGACACAAGACACCACTACTATGAGCCCTCGCCCTCCAATTGAAAGTCAGTCCCTCATTAGTAGTTATGTCTCTCGCTCACTACGTTTCCTAGTCAATGTGATTGACCCGTTCTACACTGCTGCCTCTCGCCATTTTAACGACCTATTTGCTCGTTACGGAGCTCCTATTTTCATCCTTAACCTTATTAAAAGGCGAGAGCCTGCACCTAGGGAATCCAAACTTTTGGACGAGTATACACAGTGTGTGCGTTACCTGAATCAATTTTTGCCGGATGACAAGAAAATGGTTTATCTTGCTTGGGATATGTCGAGGGCATACAAAGAGTACGTTCATGGCATCGAAGCAGTGTTAATCTTTACCTGTTCCTCCACAGGAAAACTCAAGATGTCATTAGTTACTTGGAGGACATGGCCGAAGAATCGATCCAATTAACAGGCTTCTTCCACACCGGGGCAGAGCCGTTCTCTCATTGCTTGCAAAGTGAATCGTAAGTGTATGTATATCATACGTGTTAGCCCTGCTCAAGTATCGATCCAATGTTCCGCAGCGACAAAGATATTCCGTTGTGGCGAGGTGATATCCTTTTGCAGAATGGTATATGTCGTACCAACTGTGTCGACTGTTTGGACCGTACGAATGCTGCTCAATTCGTGTTCGGAAAGCGAGCTTTCGGTCATCAACTTTATGCGCTTGGAGTAGTAGGAAATCCAAACCTCTCATTTGACTCGGATGCTGTCAATATGCTGACAGAGATGTATCATGATCATGGTGACAGTACGCATCACATCAAGAACTTTCTCCCCCCTTTACCCCTCACCTTTTCTACCAGCCATTGCTCTTCAGTATACAGGAAGTGCACTTGTCAACCGGGTCGAGACCTATCGGCGAATGCCTCATTGGAATAGTCACTCTCGTGACATAATCGAGAACATCCGGCGTTTCTACGCCAATTCTTTATTGGGTTCGTTTCTATGTATCATATGCAACGGCGTACTCACAATGGACATAGATGCAGACAAGCAAACAGCAATCAACTTGTTCCTTGGTGTTCATGAACATCATGGGCATGTTATCCTTTCACGAGGCAGTTACCAGCAATGGTATCAACCCTGCAACTTGGAAACTGCATACACTCTAGATGAGTGTTTGCATGCATTGCATGATTTTGTAACTCATAGGGGTGATTTTTGGTCAGAGTATTATAGACCACTTCTGTTCACTTCCTTGGGTAAGCATTTTGCATATTGTATGAATACACTGAAAGCCCCAGGGTGAGTCTTGTAATTTCTCTTACTAGGTGGTGGATTAACTTGCAACAGGAAGTCCATGAATGGTAGAGGTTATAGTCCCTTCTTGCCTAGTAATCCCAATGCAGTTCATCCACCTAGGTTTGAATTCAATTTGAATTCTTAGTCAATCATGTTGACTGTGTGTGATAATAGATTGATGGCAGGTGTTAGACGCTGGATTGGTAATCAAGCTCCATCCCAGAGTGATGTCATCAGGAGATCCATGCAATCAACAAACATGGATGCAAGATCTCAAGCTGAGATTCATACCCAGACCACTGAGGTGGTAGCAAGTCAGCTTCTTGATCCAAAAGTACCTCAGGAAGAATTGCTAGAGTATCATAGGTGAGTACATTATATATGTGTTGGAATGAATGATCTAATGGCTATAATAGGTATATTGACCAAGATCAGCTCATATATGATGCCATGCAAAATGAGGCTGAAATCACAGATCAGTTGCTCTATATGAAATATATTGAGAAGAATACTGGAAAGGGGGAGCTATTGTTGGCTGATGGGATTGTGGAGCTGTATGAGGGGTATATGCTTTCTGCCTCTGGTGACCAGATGTTAACTCTGATGGATACATATGGCTATACAAAATGGCTTACAGAGGTAGCAACAGTATAACTTAGCTTTTAGGAAAATCATTTGCAAAAATGATGATTTTTCTTGTTTGGTGTTGTTGTTCCTTATGGTTTGTTTCATCAAGCAGGAAATAATGGTTAAAAGATGCAGCTCTTGCCAAGACTTGGGTTGTCAAGCTGGTTACCATCTTCCTATGCAATATTTGATATATATTCCATAATGTATATTCCACAGGCATTTTATATTGTTAATTTGAAGTCAATATTCTTTCACACCTTTACTTACATATGCTTAATGTTATGACCAGTGTAACAAATAACGCGTACGTGGATGACTGAAGTCAAGAGTGCTATGGACAGGTCTTCCTCTGAAGACGACGTGGACCTTCTTGGTCTGCAAGCGGATCACCTGATTGGCGAGCTGTGTACAACGGTTGTGGCGACCTCAGCGGGTATGCTGTTCGTGGGGGCAGCGACCTCAGGTGGCGTTCCTGTTCGCGGTGATGAGCGGGCTCCCTCCAGGTACACAAGGAGTAGTCAGCTATGGACAGGTCGTGGGCAAGGCCTGTATCTGGGCGCGGCCTCTGGGCAATAGGCGGCTGGGACTCGGCTAGTGTTGGGCAATGACTAGCAGACTGATCCTCTGATCAGGGACAAAGTGGCAATCTCAGCTAGCTAGCTGTTTGCAGTTACCTGATCAAGCTCTGATTGACAGAAGATCGAGATCAGGATTTAGACGTTGATGAAACACCAGTTTCACGACGCTGGCACAGGCACTGACAGCGAAGACTTCGAAATCCACGTAAGATTGCATAGATCAAAGTTAGAGTTACATGGGTGGCGATTCTAGCTATTTATACTAAACCCCTTTAGGGCCGGCTAAAGATAGAATCTCTGCTTTAACGTCTAAATAGGAAATGATGCGTCGCGTCGCGTATGAGTCAAAAGGAAAGACACGTCGCATCACATGAGATAAAAAAGGAAGAGACGCGTTGCGTGAAGTATAAAAGGAAAGACGCATCATGTGAGATATAAAAGGAAAAGACGCATTGCGTACCAAAAGAAGAAGATGCGTCGCATAATATGAAATAGAAGCTGCGGGTGCAGCTTAACTAAATAAAGAGAAATGAACTGAGGCCCATGAGTCATGATGGTGGGAACACAAGTCATATATGAGAGAATATGACTTAGGAGTAATAAGGTCCGCAGTGTGGAATGAAAGGGGTCCGAGGCGGGATTATGGTTGGAAGAGCGAGGAGTCCAGAATACCTTCCCATACCTCCTGTGGGATGTCCAGGTCTGGGAGGATGTCGTCCCAGAGGGAATCGGGTATCAGAGTGGATACCGATAGGTCTGGTGATGCCATAGGTGAGAGAAAAATGGTACCCCCTAGGACACTTGTAACATTACTGTTGAACTTGTTATGTTCAATATGGTACACTCTTCATACTTGCTTACCCTATCTGTTATCTTATCTTTTATCTTGGAAACGGACTCTTACTATAGAGTACGGTAGACTTCTTTTTCAGTTGTTCTAGACCCACACGTGACTGTTGTTTGTCACAGGGCTAGACCTATGATGTCATTGTGACGTCATAGACTCCAGACCACTTCTGACGTCATTGGCTCTAGACCATGACGTCATACCCTTAGCCCTCTCAGTCAGCATGACTGATCATGATGTCACTTATGATGTCATACCCTTGACCTCATCAGTCATCGGATATAGGGCAGGTCCCCTTATATTGGGACATCTCTTTAACTCTATATACGATACGTATATAGTCTGGGAGCTCTCTCCCATTATAATTAACAACTCTTCTACCTCTGTTTCCATCTGCTCTATAGCAGATACTTAAGAGCTCTACAGACCAGCTCTTTCACTTGCCCACCACAAGTCTTGTCAGGAATCCTTTGTCACTCTATCAGTGAGTTCTCTGCTGATCTCCCTTCTTGTTGCCCTCTGCATCATTGGATCTTGGTCCGTCTGTATCCAAGTCCAATAGGTTATGAGCCCCGCTGGCTTGTAGCTGTACAATCGATTCGCTCTCTAGTTACGAGCATGGTGCAGGACATTGGATTCCTTCACTCTTACCTTTGGTTATCTGCCTTGGTATTGCTCATTCTAGCTGGCTTGGCCCGAGCACAGACTTTAGTCTTTGCTTCTCTCATTGGCCTCTGGACACAAACATTTTTCGTGCTTGTACGAACTGTGACTGACCATGAAAACACATCTAGATCGGCTGCTGCTTTGAGCGCACCACTAGTTGTAGGTCATCCACTTCGTCGCACTCGTCCCCAGCAAGCAAGACCACATCCAACACCTTCCATCAACGTCATCAGACCCTATTCCTCTTCTGAGTCACCCTCTCCTCCTCGCTCCTTAGTCCCTCGGGGAAGACTGTTGATACAATATCCGGTTTTACTGCAGCAACCAAGTCGTAGTGACACACTTATTCCTTCGACATCAAGGTCTTCTGCGACTTACTCTGTCGTGTCACCTCTCTTGTCTCCAAACTCTGGTTCTGTTTCCTTGAGCTCTATGCTCGGAAACCTGTCCTCATATCATCCAGCACCGCAGGGTCCAATCGGACATCTTGCAGGTATCGACCTCGATGATCCCTATGCCCTACACGCTTTTTTGCATAGCTCTACTGAGTGCAGGCGACCGGCTCCTTTAGACTTCTCCCCATTAAACCTTCGTCTCACCGCAGCTTTTATTCGTGATGAGCCCGATCCAGCAATCCAAGATGTGCTCCGTCTCGAGCTCTATTCCACACCCACATTTGTCTCGGGCATTGGCATACTCAGATGAGATACGCGATTGGTTGCTGATGGCCCGGGCAGCTGGGCTCTTGTCAGAGACAGACTCCACTCCTGACGCCGACTTATCTCAGGGCTCACTGATACTACATGCGACAACAGTGAAGAGCAAAGAAGGCGCTGACCTTATCAACCAAGCTTTAACCTCTCAGGCTTACGCCGAAGGGGTTTGGGAGATAGGACCGGACGGCGAGATGATCATCCACCACCCTCATGAGCTAACTCCGAGGATCAAGTCGGAGACACCGGGTCTTTTGTATCTGCCGTCTGCCAAACTTTCTTTTAGGTCGCTACCCTCTTCTGGATCAGATATTTCTAGGACACCTTCGTCAGATCATGAGGCGCAAGCCTACCAACATCTCTACCACCAGACTTTGTTGAATCGGCAGTTAGCCGATAAGGAACACCAGCTCGCGATCGCTGAGCATCAGCTCGCTCGCAATGAGCTCACTCAGGAAAATGCTCGTTTACAGGATAGAGTCCGCAAACTAGAGGACAATCTCGAAGCCGAGGTGCAGATGGCTGACAAGCAGGCTGCTCTCCTTGTTCATAAACGAAAGGAGATTCGTGACTTACATGATACTATTATAGCGCACTCTGCTCATGATGCCCTCCAGTGACAAGCTCTACAGTTTGATGGACTACCAGGTCCTCTACCAGAAGTGGTTAGAGGAGTTTCAGAACAGGCCATATGATGGAGTGTACTTCAGCAAGAAGACCGACTGGCTGAAGGCAGAGAAGCCTCGCTGGGTCTGGCCGCTCCCGATATACTTCGGAGGTCGGTACGTAGGAGAGTCGCGGCCCAACCCAGGGCTAGCAGACTTAAAGTCCTATCATCATGAATCTTTCAAGGACTTTTACGTAAACTTCTGGGTTATGAATGGTAAAATGATGAACTATTTAGAAGTTCCATATCATGTCAAAGTTTCTAATCACGATCGCTTGACTCTTTGATCAATCACATTTGTAGGTTCGGATGTAATATGTCCGAATCCTCATTATTTTGAGGAACTACATTTTGCTGATTTTGAAGATGTCGCTTCGCTGCTGATGCCCAAGTGGTATCTTGAGTGTGAATTATTTCGTGATAGTCTTTTGGCATCTTTTGATTACCATTCCACCCATTTGTTTCCTCCTCCACCCCTTCCTCCTCCTTTGCCTGTTTCTACGGTCCCTCCTCTCTCGTGGGGTTTGGTTCCGATGCCAGGGGGATTCAGTTCTTCATCTGACATGGAGTTGATGACATCATCACCAAACCTAGAACCATCTTTCGCTCCTGGAGTTGATCCGTGATGGAATGTTATGGTGTCTGGACCTAGTATTCCCTCTGCTCCATCATTCACTTCTTCTGCTCCTTTGATCACGCATGCTGACAAAATTCCTCTGTTGCAGACTCTCACTGTTAACCTCTTCATCTTATAAACGATGACGTCCCAGTTCAAGATCGATTCCAACCTCCAGTCTCATATTCCTGTGCTCAAGGGTACCTTGAACTATATGCAGTGGGCTTTACAGCTCTGCAATGTTCTTACCCTTTTGGAGACATGGAGTATTGTAGCAGGATCCAAGACTTTCCCTTTGGGCGCTGGTGTTACCATTGACGACCAACAGAAATGGGAACAGAAGGACCAGGGAGCTATGGCTATGATCACTATCTTCACCACTTCGGACATGCAATTCCGGTAGACTTTTACATACGATACAGCTCACACCTCTCTTGCCAAGATCCTATGGGATACCTTGAAGACGCTCTACACACCTTCTGGAGTTACTGGAAACTTTTACGTTTTTTGCGAAGCGTCTCAGCTCCACATCGCCGAGGGATCGGATCTCTCCGAGGGCTTGAATAAACTCAATGCTCTCTTTGACCAGCTTACCGCTGGTGGCATAGTCTTGCCTGATAACCTAAAGGCAATGATGATTCTTCAGACGCTTCCACCTTCTTTCGATACTGTTATCAGCACCCTCGTACACTCGATGGTTGTTGCAGATTTTACCCTGGACAAGATCTTACCCAAGATAATGTCTGAGACATACTTGCGTAACACGCAACCTCTTGCGTCTCGTGCGCGTGCTCAGGTAGCACAGGCAGATGCAGTTCGCATCTCGGCAGTCCGACATGCACCTTCAGGGGGACAGAAATGTTCTCACTGTGGGGGCACTCACTCTTCTGACAATTGTTGGAAGATGTTACGACCGGTAACAAATAACGCGTACGCAGAAGACTGAGATCTTTGCTATGAGGTAGGTCTTCCTCTGAAGATGTGGGCGACCCTCTGGTCGGGCAAGCGGATCCTCTGATCGACGAGCGGTGTGCAACGATGTGGCGACTTAACGCAGTGGCGGCTACTCCAGGTGGTGTTCCTGTTAGCGGCAGTGAGCGGGCTCCTTCTAGGCACACAAAGAAGAGTCGGCTATGGACAGAACGTGGACAGAGCCTCTGTATCTGGGCGCGGCCTCTGGGCAATAGGCAGCTGGGTCTCTACTAGCATGGACAATTGCCAGTAGGTATCGATCCTCTGATCGATGACGAAAGTGGTGACACCTCCCTGCAGAAGGTTCACAGTTCCTAGATCGAACTCTGATTGACAGACATTCGAGATCTAGATTGACTATGGATGAAACACCGGTTTCACGACGCTGGCACAGGTGTTGACAGCGAAGACTTCGAATTCTATGTAAGATTGCGTAGATCAAAGTTAGAGTTACATGGGCAGTGATTCTAGCTATTTATACTAAGCCCCTTTAGGGCCGGTTTCAGATAGAATCTCCGCTCTAAAGTATAAAAGGTAGTGACGCGTCGCATCGCGTGAGATATAAAAGGGAAGAGGAAAGACACGTCGTGTCGCGTATGATAAATATGGAAAGACGCGAGACACGTCGCGTAAATCGTAAAAGGAAAGACACGTCGCGTTATGAAAGAGGAAAGGCGTGTCTTGACACAATATGAAATGCGATACTGCGGGCGCAGCTCGACTAATAAAGCTAAAGGAAATGAATTGAGGCCGGTAAGTATGATGGTGGGAATACGAGTCATATGTAAGAGAATATGACTTAGGAGTATTGGGTCCGCAGTAGGAAAGAAGTCCAAGATGAGGTCACGGTTGGAATAGTGAGGAGTCCAGGATGTCTTCCCACATGTCGTGGGGAATGTCCAAGTCCGGGAGTATGTCGTCCCAGAGGGAATCGGGTATAGGCGCGGATACCGATAGGTCCGGGGAAGCCATTGGTGAGAGGAAAATGGTACCCCCTAGGACACTTGTAACAGAAGAAGTACCCGCACTTGCGACTGGCACATGGCGGAAACGCCCCCCGGAACCAAGGAGCTCTGGTTCACCAGAACCGTGATGCCAATGCGGTGAGGTTGGCGCTGAAGCACAGACAGCGAGGTTCGTGTGGGGGTAAGGATAAGGGCAAAGCCCAAGCTCATGGTGTTGAAACCGACTCCAAGTCGGATGCTGCTTATGCAGTAGATGGAATTGATGCCATCAAATATGCTGGAGAAGAACCAGTTCATATTTCTTGGGCAGATGAAGTGGAAGCTTTAGATGGAATGGCTGGACCTAGTCACTTTCGAGCGCGGGCCCACAGCTTCTCTGTCTGAGGGCCCATCTACAGGAGCAAGGCAAGAAGAGAGTTTTTATGGGGACAGTCACAGAAATGCTGATGGATCATGGAAACATGGTCTTGATTCCTCTGAGCTAGTCGCCTGGGATGGCACTGAACACGAATGTGGATATGTAGACAAAGAATGCAACTTTGATTTTGACTGGTATGATGGGATGTTTTTCCCCGTTGAGGCAACAGGATCAAAATGAGAGCACATGCGCGAGTATTGGATGGTTGATAGCGGTTGCTCCCATCTGTTACGACCGGTGTAACAAATAACGCGTACGCAGATGACTGAAGTCAATAGCACTACGGACAGGTCTTCCTCTGAAGACAGGTGGACCCTCTGGTCGGCTAGCGGATCACCGGATTGGCTCAGCTGTGTACAACGGTTGTGGTGACTTAACGCGGTGGTGGCTACCTCAGGTGGCGTTCCTGTTAGCAGTGAAGAGCGGGCTCCCTCCAGGTACACAAGGAGGAGTCAGCTATGGACAGGTCGTGGACAAGGCCTGTATCTGGGCATGGCCTCTGGGCAATAGGCGGCTAGGACTCAGCTAGCATTGGACGATGGCTAGCGGGCTAATCCTCTGATTAGTGGCAACGAAGGCTTGTGATCTCAGCCGGCGAGCTGTTCACAAGGACAAAGGGGCGACCTCAGCTAGACAGCTGTTCGCAGTTACCTGATCAAGCTCTGATTGACAGAAGATCGAGATCAGGGTTTAGACGTTGATGAAACACCGGTTTCACGATGCTGGCACAGGCGCTGACAGCGAAGACTTTGAAATCCACGTAAGATTGCATAGATCAAAGTTAGAGTTACATGGGCGGTGATTCTAGCTATTTATACTAAGCCCCTTTAGGGCCGGTTAGAGATAGAATCTCCGCTCTAAAGTCTAAATAGGAAATGACGCGTTGCGTCGCGTATGAGTCAAAGAAGAGACGCGTCACGTCACGTGAGATATAAAAGGAAAGAGATGCGTCGCGTGAAGCGGAAAAGGAAAGACGTGTTGCGTGAGATATAAAGGAAAAAGACGCGTCGCGTACCAAAAGAAGAAGACGCGTTGCGTAATATGAAATGGAAGCTGTGGGTGCAGCTCAACTAAATAGAGTAAAATGAACTGAGGCCGGTGAGTCATGATGATAGAAACATGAGTCATATACGAGAGAATATGACTTAGGAGTAAAAGGTCCGCAGTGTAAGATGAAAGGAAGTCCGGGGAAGGATTACGGTTGGAAGAGCGAGGAGTCCAGGATGCCTTCCCATATCTCCTGTGAGATGTCCAGGTCTGGGAGGATGTTGTCCCAGAGGGAATCGGGTATCGGAGTGGATACCAATAGATCTGGTGATGCCATAGGTGAAAGAAAAAGAGTACCCCCTAGGACACTTGTAACACCATCACCTTACTCCGTTTATCGAGGATTTCGTGCATCTTGGAACACAAACCAAGACTGCAACTACAGCTGACGGAAACGTTATGACCATGACTGGACCAGGTCATGTTATCCTGTCGCAGAGATCAGGACACATGAAGAAAGAGCCTTTTGTGCTCCATGGAGTATGGTTTGCTCCACAGGCTGCTCACCGATTACTTTCAGTTGTAGCACTCACTGATGAAGATTTCCGGTGTGAAATAACCAAGGATATGAAGATTTGGGATAAGTCGGGACATTTGGTAGTGCAGGCCTCTGCCTTGCTGCCAAACAACAAGCTTCACTGGTTCAAGTCGACTCAGATAGCTCCAGGAGCTTGTTTAGCTTCCCTTCAGGATCTCGATTCATCTGAACTGTGGCATCTGCGATTTGGACACTGTTCCAATCCAGTTTTACGACATGCCCACAACACTACCAAAGGAATGCCGAAACTCAATGTGCCTGATAGCTCCACACCATGTCGAGGCTGTGAGCTCGGGAAGGCGCACCAACGACCTTTCTTCAAGTCCAAGAAGCGCGCCTTGCAGCCGCTCGCTCTTGTGCACTCCGACCTTGTTGAGTTCCCGATACAATCAAGGAACCATAACAAGTGGATGTTGACTTTCATCAACGACTTCTCTGGTTTTTCTGCTGTCTATTTCCTTCACAGGAAATCCGATGGGCCTCAAGCCTTTCAAGATTTGGTTGCTTGGTCGGAGACCCAGACTGGGTACACTCTGGCCTCTCTACACTCGGATCATGGAGGGGAATATATGAACTCTGAGTTGTCTTCATTCCTCACTACAAGAGGTGTTGAACACCAGACTTCTGTTCCCAGAACTCCACAGCAGAACGGACGCGCAGAGCGATTTAATCGCACCATCTTGGAAAAAGCTGAAGCTTCCCGGCTACATGCTTGTCTTCCGCCATCTTTTTGGCAAGACGCTGTAGAGACTTCATTACACATATATAACAGACAACTGATGCAACGACTTAAGTGGCGCACACCCATATCCTTATGGAGTGGAGAAAATTCCGATGTGTCATATTTCAAGGTCTTTGGTTGCCGTGCCTACGTCTTCGTGCCACAGGCCAAAAGACCCCACAAGTTATCTCCTAAAGCCGAGGAAATGACTTTTATAGGCTACGAGAAAGGTTCCAAAGGTTACTGTTTCTGGTCTAGAGCCAGATCTCGTGTTGTCATTTCTTCCACAGCAACGTTTGATGAATTTGACTATCCGAATTGTCCCAAAGACAAGATTGACAAACCTCCCCCTATTCCTATCCCACTATGTGCCAACAACTCTGATCAGGAACAAGACGATGGTCTTTACGTTCCAGATCTTCCCAGTAATCCACCCGGAGCAGGGAACATGCAACAAGCCGCTCCTCCTCCTCTTCTGCCACAGGCACCACCCAGGCAGCAACCTGCGCCAGGTAGGCAGCCACCTCATCCTCCTCCACCTCCAGCTGGTCCGTCACATCGACGACCAACTGTTGAGAGCTCTCCTTCGTCTGATTCGGATGTACATATGGAGTCACCACCATCGCCTCCTAAGCGATCGGCTGAGGTACCACCTCGCCCTGGACCCTTTTATCCTACGCTAGGAAAGAGACCGCATGCAGCGGAACTCAGTTGGGATCATCATCCAGGTGTGGGTTATAATCCATACACTCCTCATACAGCGACACCGCTGCCTCCAAGGCGTGATATGGAGAGGTTTGATATTTCTTATCGACATCCTTTACCAGAGTTACGTCAGGAAGTATTTCCGCCCAGGCCTATTCGTGCTAGGCAACCGCGTATTGTCCCTGATAATGCCTATGGCAATTGACCAGCTGTCAATATTGAGCATGACATACAGCAGGGATGTACTCTTATTCCGGAGGAACCGCCCGTGATACCCAAAGATTCGGACCAACCACCGAAGTCCACAGGCGAAGATGATGGTCATGGGAAGAATGTTTTCTCCCATGAGTGGTTCTCTTCTTTCCTATCTTCAGCTGTTTCTGCTAGCAGCATACCTAATCAATACCGGGATATGCTTAAGCTTCCTGAAGAGGAAAAGAAGAAATGGTATTCTGCCATGGAAGACGAGATGAAATCCCTACAAGATAGATCTGTATGGGAACTTGTGGATTTACCAGAGGGTTGTAACCCCATCACAGGGAGATGGGTGTTTGCACACAAAGCTGACAGCCGATATAAGGCATGTTTCGTCGCTAAAGGCTTTACTCAAGTCTACGGAATAGACTACAAAGAAACCTTCTCACCGGTTGCACGTTTTGAGACAGTGCGTCTCCTTTTTGCTTTAGCAGCACTCAAGGATTGGGACCTCGAAGCCCTCGATGTTAAGACCGCCTTTTTGTTTGGCGAGTTGAGTGAGGAGATCTATATGATCCAACCAGAAGGATTCATAGTGAAGGGGATGGAGAATAAGGTTTGTCGCCTCAAGCACGCAATATATGACCTTAAGCAAGCTGCGCTGCAATGGAGTCGCACATTACACGATTCACTCCTGAAGATGGGATTTGTCCGAGTTTTTTCGGATCCAGGAGTTTATATTCATGTCCACAGTGATGTTATCATCATTTTTCTTATTTATGTGGATGATGGTATTTTTATGGGCTCAGATAGGAAGTACCTTCTCGAGAAGAAGGTGCAATTCATGCGTAAATGGGAGTCTCAGGATTTAGGTGAAGCCAAGGAGTATCTGGGGATGCGTATCACCCGTGATAGAAGAAAGTGGATCTTGAGGTTGGACCAGATCACCTACATGGAGAAGATCATTAAGCGCTTCGGTTTGCAAAATGCCCGATATGCGCACACCCCACTTCCCTCTGGCTATATTCCCTCACCTTCTACCTCCACAGCAGACGCTGTTTGTTGCAACCGATTTCAGCAAATCATCGGTTCACTTTTGTTTGTCATGCTAGGCACTCGACCAGACCTTGCATATGCAGTCATCAAGATGGCACAGTTCTCAGCTAATCCCTCTGAGGATCACATTCAGAAGGCTCTGTACATCATGCAATACCTCACTGGTCACCCTTCACTCTGCATAGAGTATTGTAATAGCAATGGAATTGGCTTAATAGCCTATAGTGACACTGACTGCGCCGGAGACGTAGAGACATGTCATTCAACAACTGGCTATGCAATCTTTTTGGCCGACGGGATTGTTTCTTGGCTTTCAAGACGACAAAAGATGGTCACTCTCTCCTCAACGGAAGCAGAGTATGTTGCCATGGTGGAGGTGGCAAAGCAAATTTCTTGGATACGATCGCTGTTTGGCGAGATCGGCTTTCAGGTACCGCCTGTTGATATCTTAGCTGATAACCAGGGTGCTATCTTTCTCGCCTCCAACCCTGCTCAGGAAGGACGTACAAAGCACATTCCTATTTGGTATCACTATATACGCGAATGTGTACAAGATGGCAAGATTCGCCTCTTCTACGTTCCTACACAGGAGCAAACAGCAGACATCTTCACCAAGAATTTGACTTTTGCTAGGTTTGAGGACATACAGAAGCGTTTAGCGCTCCTCCCTTTCCCACTTTTAAAGACACCAGCATGAATAGTGTAGGAGGGTGTTGAACTTGTTATGTTCAATATGGTACACTCTTCATACTTGCTTACCCTATCTGTTATCTTATCTTTTATCTTGGAAACGGACTCTTACTATAGAGTACGGTAGACTTCTTTTTCGGTTGTTCTAGACCCACACGTGACTGTTGTTTGTCACAGGGCTAGACCTATGATGTCATTGTGACGTCATAGACTCCAGACCACTTCTGACGTCATTGGCTCTAGACCATGACGTCATACCCTTAGCCCTCTCAGTCAGCATGACTGATCATGATGTCACTTATGATGTCATACCCTTGACCTCATCAGTCATCGGATATAGGGCAGGTCCCCTTATATTGGGACACCTCTTTAACTCTATATACGATACATATATAGTCTGGGAGCTCTCTCCCATTATAATTAACAACTCTTCTACCTCTGTTTCCATCTGCTCTATAGCAGATACTTAAGAGC
>QFEF01012095.1:0-13952 GCA_003316035.1 Neoboletus subvelutipes | reverse complement strand
TGATAGGTTGATACATCTCGTAGTGGTGGCTTCTAGACTACCCTCTGGCAGTCAACAGTTTCAAGATGGTCCTGGGGTGTGGCAGCTCTGCAGGCAAAGTATAACTTTGATCTTTTGTTACGACCGGTGTAACAAATAACGTGTACACAGAAGACTGAAGTCTTCACTACAGGACAGATCTTTCTCTGAAGACGACGGTGACCTTCTTGGTCTGCAAGCGGATCACCTGATCGGCAAGCAGTGTGCAACGGTTGTGGCGACCTCAGCTGGTATGCTGTTCGCAAGGCAATATTGGACTTGGATACAGATGGACCAAGATCCAATGATGCAGAGGGCAACAAGAAGGGAGATCAGCGGAGAACTCACTGATAGAGTGACAGAGGATTCCTGACAAGACTTGCTGGTGGGCAAGAGAAGAGCTGGTCTGTAGAGCTCTTAAGTATCTGCTAACAAGCAGATGGAAAA
This sequence comes from Neoboletus subvelutipes, assembly GCA_003316035.1. Lineage (NCBI taxonomy): Eukaryota > Fungi > Basidiomycota > Agaricomycetes > Boletales > Boletaceae > Neoboletus > Neoboletus subvelutipes. The sequence goes on along the minus strand of QFEF01012095.1, from coordinate 13,487 downwards.
GGAGGTAGAAGAGTTGTTAATTATAATGGGAGAGAGCTCCCAGACTATATACATATCATATATAGAGTTAAAGAGGAGTCCCAATGTAAGGGTACCTGCCCTATACCCGATGACTGATAGGGTCAAGGGTATGACAACATAAGTGATGTCATGATCAGTCATGCTGACTGATAGGGCTAAGGGTATGATGTCATGGTCTAGAGCCAATGACGTCAGAAGTGGTCTGGAGTCTATGACGTCACAATGACATCATAGGTCTAGCCCGTGACAAACAACAGTCACATGTGGGCCTAGAATGACCGGAAAAGAAGTCTACCGTACTCTATAGTAAGAGTCTGTTTCCAAGATAAAAGATAAGATAAAAGATAGGGTAAGCCAGTATGAAGAGTGTCCAATATGAACATAACAAGTTCAACACCCTCCTACACTATTCATGCTGGTGTCTTTATAAAAGGGAAAGGGAGGAGCACTAAACGCTTCCGTATGTCCTCAAATCTAGCAAAAGTCAAATTCTTGGTAAAGATGTCTGCTGTTTGCTCTGTCGTAGGAACGTAAAAGAGGCGTATCTTGCCATCTTGAACGCATTTGCGTATATAGTGATACCGAATAGGAATGTGCTTTGTGCATCCTTCCTGAGCAGGATTTGATGCGAGAAAGATAGCGCCCTGGTTATCAGCTAAGATATCAACAGGCGGTACCTGAAAGCTGATCTCGCCAAACAGCGACCATATCCAAGAAATTTGCTTTGCGACCTCCACCATGGCAACATACTCTGCTTCCGTAGAGGAGAGAGTGACCATCTTTTGTCGTCTTGAAAGCCAAGAAACAATCCCATCCACCAAAAAGATTGCATAACCGGTTGTCGATCAACGTGTCTCTACATCACCGGCCCAGTCAGTGTTGCTATAGGCTACTAAGCCTGTTCCATTGCTTCCATGATACTCAATGCAGAGCGAAGGGTGACCAGCGAGGTATCGCATGATGTACAGAGCCTTCTGAACATGGTCCTCTGAGGGATTAGCTGAGAACTGCACCATCTTGATGACTGCATATGCAAGGTCTGGTCAGGTGCCTAGCATGACAAACAAAAGTGAACTGATGATTTGCTGAAAATGGTTGTGATGAACAGCATCAGCTGTGGAGGTAGAAGGCGAGGGAACATAGCCAGAGGGAAGTGGGGTGCGCACATATTGGGCATTTTGCAAACCGAAGCACTTGATGATCTTCTCTGTGTAGGCGATCTGGTCCAACCTCAAGATCCGCTTCTTTCTATCACGGGTGATCTGCATCCCCAGATACTCCTTGGCTTCACCTAAATCCTGAGACTCCCATTTATGCATAAATAGTGCCTTCTTCTCAAGAAGATACTTCCTATCTGAGCCCATAAAAATGCTGTCATCCACGTATATAAGCAAAATGATGATAACATCACCGTGGACATGGACATAAACTCCTGGATCTGAAAACACTCAGACAAATCCCATCTTCAGGAGTGAATCATGTAATGCACAACTCCATTGCAGCATGGCTTGCTTAAGGCCATATATTGCGCGCTTGAGGCGACAAACCTTGTTCTCCTTCCCCTTTACTACGAATCCTTCCGGTTGGATCATATAGATCTCCTTGTCCAACTCACCAAACAAAAAGGCAGTTTTAACGTTGAGAGCTTCGAGGTCCCAATCCTCAAGTGCTGCTAAAGCAAAAAGGAGACGTACAGTCTCAAAACGCGCAACCGGTGAGAAGGTTTCTTCATAGTCTATTCCGAAGACTTGAGTAAAGCCTTTAGCGATGAAATGTGCCTTATATCAGCCATCAGCTTTGCGTGCAAACACCCATCTCCCTGTGATGGGGTTACGACCCTCTGGTAAATCCACAAGTTCCCATACAGATCTATTATGTAGGGATTTCATCTCGTCTTCCATGGCAGAGTACCATTTCTTCTTTTCCACTTCGGGAAGCTTAAGTGTGTCCCAGTATTGATTAGGAATGCTGCTAGCAGAAACGGCTGAAGATAGGAAAGAAGACAACCACTCATGGGAGAAAACATGTTTCCCATGGCCATCATCTTCACCTATGGACTTCGGTGGTTGGTCTGAATCTTTGGGTATCATGGGCAGTTCCTCCATAATCGGATTTCGTCCCTCCTGGATGTCATGCTCGATATTGACAGCTGGTCGATTGCCATAAGCATTATCGGGGACAATCTGGGGTTGCCTGACACAAACAGGTCTAGGTGGAAATACTTCCTGATGTAATTCCGGTAAAGGATGTCGATAAGAAATATCGAACCTCTCCATAACGCGCCTAGGTGGCGGCGGTGTCGCAGTATGAGGAGTGTACGGATTATAACCAGTTCCTGGACGATGATCCCAACTGGGCTCAGCTTCATGCTGTCTCTTTCCTGTTGTAGGAATAGAGGGTCCAGGGCGAGGTGGTACCTCAGCATATTGCTTGGGAGGCGATGGTGGTGAATCCATGTGTACATCCGAATCTGACGAAGGAGAGCTCTCAACAGTTGGTCTCCATCGTGACAGACCAGCTGGAGGTGGAGGAGGATGAGGTGGCTGCCTATGAGGTGCAGGTTGCTGCCTTGGTGGTGCTTGTGGCGGAAGAGGAAGAGCAGCAGCTTGTTGCAGGTTCCCTGCTCCAGGTGGATTACTGGGAAGATCTGGAACATAAAGACCATCATCTTGTTCCTGATCAGAGTCATTGGCACATAGTGGGATAGGAATAGGGGGAGGTTTGTCAATCTTGTCTTTGGGACAATTCGGATAGTTGAATTCGTCAAACATAGCTGTGGAAGAAATGACAACGCGAGATCTGGCTCTAGACCAGAAACGGTAACCTTTGGAATCTTTCTCGTAGCCTATAAAAGTCATCTCCTCGGCTTTAGGAGATAACTTGTGGGGTCTTTCGGCTTGAGGCACGAAGACATAGGCATGGCAACCAAAGACCTTGAAATATGACACATCGGGATCTTCTCCACTCCATAAAGTTATGGGTGTGCGCCACTTGAGGCGTCACATTGGTTGTCTGTTATATATGTGTAATGAAGTCTCTACAGCGTCTTGCCAGAATGATGGCAGAAGACAAGCATGTAGCCGGGAAGCTTCAGCTTTTTCCAAGATGGTGCGATTGAATTGCTCTGCTCGACCATTCTGCTGAGGGGTACAAGGAACAGAAGTCTGGTGTTCAACACCTCTAGAAGTGAGGAACGAAGACAACTCAGAGTTCATATATTCCCCCCCTCAATCGGAACGCAGAGAGGTCAGAGTATACCTGGTTTGGGTCTCTGACCAAGCAACCAGATCTTGAAAGGCTTGAGGCCCATCGGATTTCCTGCGAAGGAAATAGACAGCAGAGAAACCAGAGAAGTCGTCAATGAAAGTCAACATCCACTTGTTATGGTTCCTAGATTGTATAGGGAACTCAACAAGGTCCAAGTGAACAAGAGCAAGTGGCCGTGAGGCACACTTCTTGGACTCGAAGAAAGGTCGTTGGTGCGCCTTCCCAAGCTCACAGCCTCAACATGGCATGGAGCTATCAGGCACATTGAGTTTCAGCATTCCTTTGGTAGCGTTGTGGGCGTGTTGTAAAACTGGATTGGAACAGTGTCCAAATCACAGATGCCACAGTTCGGACGAATTGAGATCCTGAAGGGAAGCTAAACAAGCTCCTGGAGCTATCTGAGTCGACTTGAACCAGTGAAGCTTGTTGTTTGGCAGCAAGGCAGAGGCCTGTACTACCAAACGTCCCGACTTATCCCAAATCTTCATATCCTTGGTTATTTCACACCGGAAATCTTCATCAGTGAGTGCTACAACTGAAAGTAATTGGTGAGCAGCCTGCGGAGCAAACCATACTCCATGGAGCACAAAAGGCTCTTTCTTCATGTGTCCTGATCTCTGCGACAGGATAACGTGACCTGGTCCTGTCATGGTCATAACGTTTCCGTCAGCTGTAGTTGCAGTCTTGGTTTGAGTTCCAAGATGCGCAAAATCCTCGATAAACGGAGTAAGGTGATGGGAGCAACCGCTATCAACCATCTAATACTCGTGCATGTGCTCTCGTTTTGATCCAGTTTCCTCAGTGGGGAAAAACATCCCGTCGTACCAGTCAAAATCAAAGTTGCATTCTTCATCTACATATCCACAAAGGACTTCATTACTGTCCCAGGCAACTAGCTCGGAGGAATCAAGACCATGTTTCCATGATCCGGCTGCATTTCTGCGACTGTCCCCATAGAAACTCTCTTCTTGCTGTACTCCTATAGAAGGGCCCTCAGACAGAGAAGCTGTGGGCCCACACTCGAAAGCAGCTTGGTCCAGCCATTCCATCTGAAGCTTCCACTTCATCAGCCCAAGAGATATGAACTGGTTCGTCTCCAGCATATTCGACGGCATCGATTCCATATACCGCATAAGCGGCATCCGACTCGTTGTCGGTTTCAACACCGTGAGCTCGGGCTTTGCCCTTACCCTTACCCCCATGACCACACAAACCTCGCTGTCTGTGCTTCAGTGCCGACCTCACTGCATTAGCATCACAGCTCGACTGAGCCGGAGCTCCTTGCTTCCGGGGGGCGTTACTGCCATGTGCCGGTTGCAAGTGCGGGTACTTCTGCCAACAATGGTCAGAAGCATGTGTTCCTCCACAATGAGAACATTTCTGTCCCCCTAAAGGTGCATGGCGGACTGCCGAGATGCGAACTGCATCAGCCTGCGCTACCTGAGCGCATGCACGAGAAGTAAGAGGTTGTGTGTTATGCAAGTATGTCTCAGACATTATCTTGGGTAAGATCTTGTCTGGGGTAAAATCTGCAACAACCATCGAGTGAACGAGGGTGCTGATAACGGTATCAAAAGAAGGTGGAAGCGCCTGAAGAATCATCATTGCCTTTAGATTATCAGGCAAGACGATGCCACCAGCAGTGAGCTGGTCAAAGAGGGCATTGAGTTTGTTTAAGCCCTCGGAGAGATCTGATCCCTCAGTGATATGGAGCCGAGACGCTTTGCGAAAAACATAAAAGTTTCCAGTAACTCTGGAAGGTGCGTAGAGCGTCTTCAAGGTATCCCATAGGGTTTTGGCAAGAGAGGTGTGAGCTGTATCATAAGTAAAAGTCTGCCGGGATTGCATGTCTGAAGTGGTGAAGATAGCGATCATCACCATAGCTCCCTGGTCCTTCTGTTCCCATTTCTGTTGGTCGTCAATGGTAACACTGGCGCCCAAATGGAAAGTCTTGGAACCTGCTACAATACTCCATGTCTCCAAAAGGGTAAGAACATTGCGGAGCTGTAAAGCCCACTGCATATAGTTTGAAGTACCCTTGAGCACAGGAATACGAGACTGGAGGTTGGAATCAATCTTGAACTGGGACGTCATCGTTTATAGGATGAAGAGGTTAACAGCGAGAGTCTGCGACAGAGGAATTTTGTCAGCATGTGTGATCAGAGGAGCAGAAGAAGTGAACGATGGAGCAGAGGGAATACTCAGTCCAGACACCATAACATTCCATCACAGATCAACTCCAGAAGCAGGAGACGGTTCTAGGTTCGGTGATGATGTCATTAACTCCGTGTCAGATGAAGAACTTAATCCCCCTGGCATCGGAACTGAACCCCATGAGAGAGAAGGGACCATAGACACAGGCAAAGGAGGAGGAAGGGGCAGAGGAGGAAACAAATGGGTAGAATGGTAATCAAAAGATGCCAAAAGATTATCATGAAATGATTCACACTCAAGATACCACTTGGGCATCGGCAGCGAAGCGACAGATTCGAAATCAGCAAAATGTAGTTCCTCAAAGTAATGAGGATTCGGACAAATAGTGTCCGAACCTACAAATGCAATCGATCGAAGTGTCAAGCGATCATGATTAGAAATCTTTGTATGGTAAGGCACCTCTAAGTAATTCGTCATTTTACCATTCATAACCCAGAAGTTTAAATAAAAGTCCTTGAAAGATTCATGATGAAAGGACTTTAAGTCTGCTAGCCCTTGGTTGGGCCATGACTCTCCTACGTACCGACCTCTGAAGTAGATCGGGAGCGGCCAGACCTGGTGAGGCACTTCTGCCTTCAGCCAGTTGGTCTTCTTCTGAAAGTACGCTCTGTCGTATGGCCTGGTCTTGAACTCCTCTAACCGCTTCTGGTAGAGGACCTGGTAGTCCGTCGAACTGTAGAGCTCATCACTGGAGGGCATTGCGAGCAGAGCGCGCTATAATAGTATCATGTAAGTCACGAATCTCCTTCCGTTTACGGACAAGGAGAGCAGCCTGCTTGTCAGCCATCTGCACCTCGGCTTTGAGATGATCCTCTAGTTCGCAGACTCTATCCTTTAAACAAATATTCTCCTGAGTAAGCTCATTGCGAGTGAGCTGATGCTCAGTGATCGTGAGCTGGTGTTCCTTATCGGCTAGCTGCTGATTCAACAAAGTCTGGTGGTAAAGATGTTGGTAGGCTTGCGCCTCATGATCCGATGAAGGTGTCCTAGATATATCCGATCCACTAGACGGTAACGACCTAAAAGAAAGTTCGGCAGACGGTGGATATAGCAAATCTGGCATCTCCGACTTGATCCTCGGAGATAACTCACGAGGGTGGTGGACGATCATCTTGCCGTCTGGGCCTACCTCCCATACCCCTTCGGTGTAAGCGTGAGAGGTTAAAACGCGGTTGATACTGTCCACATCTTCTTCGCTCTTCACTGTTGTCACGCATAGTATTGGTGAGCCCTGAGATGAGTCTGGTTCGGGAGTGGGGTCTGTCTCGGATAAGAGCCAGCTGCCCGGGCCATCGGGAACCAATCGCACGTCACGTCTGAGTATGCCAACGCCCGAGACAAACATTGGTGTTGAATAGAACTTGAGACAGAGCGTGTCTTGGATTGCTGGATCAGGCTCATCATGAATAAAAGCAGTGGCGAGGCGAAGATTTATAGGGGAAAGGTTTACAGGGACCGGTCACCTGCACTCAGTAGAGCTATGTGCAAAGGCATGTAGGGCATAGGGATCATCGAGGTCAATACCTGCAAGATGTCCAATTGGACCTTGCGGTGGTGGATAACAGGACAGGGGGTTTCCCAGCATAGAGCTTGAGGAAACTGAACCAGAGTTTGGAGACAAGAGAGGTGATGCGACAGAGTAAGTCACAGAAGACCTCGATGTCGAAGGAATAGGTGTATCACTACAACTCGGTCTTTGTGGGAGTATGGGATATGGAATCAACTGTCTTCCACGAGACACTGAGGAGTGAGGAGAAGGTGATTCAGAAGAGGAATAGGGTCGTATGACGTTGATGGAAGATGTTGGACGTGGTCTTGCTCGCTGGGGACAAGTGCGACGAAGTGGATGACCTACAACTAGTGGTGCACTCAAAGCAGCAACCGATCTAGATGTATCACTATGGTCAGTCACAGATCGTACTAGCACGAAAAATGGTTGTGTCCAGAGGCCTATCAGAGCAGTGAAGACTAAAGTCTGCGCTCTGGCCAAACCAGCTAGGATGAGCAACACCAAGGCAGATAACCAAAGGTAGGAGTGAAGGAATCCAGTGTCCTGCGCCATGCTCGTAACTAGAGAGCGGAGTCATCATACAGCTACAAGCCGGTGGGGCTCATAACCTATTGGACTTGGATACAGATGGACCAAGATCCAATGATGCAGAGGGCAACAAGAAGGGAGATCAGCGGAGAACTCACTGATAGAGTGACAGAGGATTCCTGACAAGACTTGCTGGTGGGCAAGAGAAGAGCTGGTCTGTAGAGCTCTTAAGTATCTGCTAACAAGCAGATGGAAAAGGAGGTAGAAGAGTTGTTAATTATAATGGGAGAGAGCTCCCAGACTATATACATATCATATATAGAGTTAAAGAGGAGTCCCAATGTAAGGAGACCTGCCCTATACCCGATGACTGATAGGGTCAAGGGTATGACATTATAAGTGACATCATGATCAGTCATGCTGACTGATAGGGCTAAGGGTATGACGTCATGGTCTAGAGCCAATGACATCATAGGTCTAGCCCGTGACAAACAACAGTCACATGTGGGCCTAGAACGACCAGAAAAGAAGTCTACTGTACTCTATAGTAAGAGTCCATTTCCAAGATAAAAAATAAGATAAAAGATAGGGTAAGCCAGTATGAAGAGTGTCCAATATGAACATAACAAGTTCAACAGGCAATGAGCAGGCTCCCTCCAGGCACACAAGGAGTAGTCAGCTATGGACAGGTTGTGGGCAAGGCCTGTATCTGGATGCAGCCTCTGGGCAATAGGCAGCAGCAATGGTGAGCATTGGGCAATGGCTCACAGACTGATCCTCTGATCAGGGACAAAGTGGAGACACCTTCCAGGGACAGGTTCTCAGTGTCTAGATCAAACTCTGATTGACAGACGTTTGAGATCTAGATTGACAACGATGATTATTGACAATGAAACACTGGTTTCAATGAAGGCTTCAAATTCTACGTAAGATTGTGTAGATCAAAGTTAAGGTTACATGGGCAGTGATTCTAGCTATTTATACTAAGCCCCTTTAGGGCCGGTTAGAGATAGAATCTCCGCTCTAAAGTATAAAAGGAAATGATGTGTCGTGTCGCATAGAATATACAAGAGAAGACACATATCACATCACGTGGGATATAAAAGGAAAGACGCGTCGCATACCAAAAGAAGAAAGATGCGTCTTGTATAAATGAAATAAACAAACTGAGGCCAGAATGAGTCATGATGGGGAGGAACACGAGTCATATACAAGAGAATATGACTTAGGAGTTATTAGAAGGTCCACAGTTAGAAATGAAATGGGTCCCAGCAAAGCCTAATCCTCGCAGAGCACGGAGTGGAAGTATTCCTCCCATATCTTCTGTGGGATGTCCAGGTCTGGTAGAATGTCCTCCCAGAGAGACTTGGGTACTGGAGCCAATACTGACAAGCCCAGTGAACTCATAGGAGAGAGAAAAACGGTACCCCCTAGGATACTTGTAACACAGGCTACATTGGCAATCGTGTTGCGCCAACAAACAAGGTGCTGAGTGGCCTGGTGTATGACATGTGAAATGACCCAACAACAACTACTAAAGGTCTTGGGGACGCCGAGCTATGATCTTGACTGTAGAATAACAGGAGATGAGCGAGGAGTGACAAGGTCCAAGACTCAAGGAAAACTAGGGTTTTGAAGTACTACAACTTCCTGAGTGGATCTCTTGTTGAAGGGGAAAACTCCAAGAGAACTAGACTGGGGTTACCAGTGCTAGACTCCTGGTCTTATATATCATCTCTATGTATGTACATGTGTACTATGGATCTACCGATGTAGAGACGGTGATTAAATACATGAGGGAAACATGCATCAAGCATGAGGATAAAGTGTGTATCAAACATGCTGAAGGAGTGTGTTAGAAGCACTGCTTCTGGAATGGAAGAGAAGTTAAAACATGTGCTGGACATGAGGAACAGAAATGAATAACATGCGTCAAGCATGTGTGTGACAAATAAGAATATGTGCACAGCATGGACATTAAAGTCGTGAGGATGTCATGAGGAAGTCTAGAACTAGATCGTAGATTCCTGATGTCATAATAGATGACTAGCATCTGTGAGTCATGTGATCTCTGATCACGTGATGGGAAAGTCATGTGATACTAGGTCACGTGATTAGTGGCGCTCATGGCCTAACCAGCTGAAGGGAACTATCTTCAGTATAGAGATTAGATGCAATCTAATCATATCTGATAAGATAAGATAAGATAACTTGATCAAAGTTATCGTGTGCATGGATCGAGCCGTAACAACATGTGGTGAAAGGGCAAATAGTATGAGCTGATGTGTACATACCAGGGTATAAAGTGGATGACCATGCTTGATTGGGATCTCTAGGCTAAATGTAGGATAAATGACCTGCACTATACCCGTGAGGACTTCACATATCTTGGCTTGTTGGACATTCCATATGTTTTCCTGATCCACATACCACAGGATGAGGCTTGGCAAGATGGCAGTGGTCCACTTGTCTTCCGGATCGTCCAGCATAAGAGAGGGAAGGTCGCCTTTAGTGGCTTTGATGACAGTTGATGCTCCTCGACTCACTGCCACATCTGTCAATCAGAGTTCGATCTAGGAACTGTGAACCTTCTATAGGGAGGTATCACCACTTTGTCCCTGATCAGAGGATCAGTCCGCAAGTCATTGTCCAACACTCACCGTGCCTAGCTGCCTATTGCCCAGAGGCCGCGCCCAGATACAGGCCTTGCCCACAACCTGTCCATAGCCAACTACTCCTTGTGTGCCTGGAGGGAGCCCGCTTATTGCCTTGCGAACAGCACACCAGCTGAGGTTGCCACAACCGTTGCACACCACTCGCCGATCAGGTGATCCGCCTGCAGACCAAGAAGGTCGCCCATGTCTACAGAAGTAGACTTGTCCTGTAGCAAAGACCTCAGTCTTCTGCGTACACGTTATTTGTTACACCGGTCATAACAAAAGATCAAAGTTTTTCTTTGCCTGCAGAGCTGCCACACCCCAGGACCATCTTGAAACTGTTGACTGCCAGAGGGTAGTCTAGAAGCCACCACTACGAGATGTATCAACCTATCAAACCTACTCAGAGAACCATCCGACGAGGAGAACCAGAGAAATCCCCCAGGATCATTTGCCGCTGTATCACCTACCTCTTCCGCTTCCAGAAGAATCAGAGGAACATCTCGGAGTACTCCATCTCCCCTCCCTTCCATCGTTCGAACCACTTCATCAGACCATCCCTCCTGAAGTCAGACCCCATTGGCCAAACATTCCCTACCACTACCATCAGAACCAGAACCAATCCAAGTAGACCAACCAGAACCAGCTGCTGGATACTACTCCCACGCCCTTGGAAGGAATGTTCTGCTTAGTGAGCCAGACCCCTATTGCCAAGACCCTGACCCAGAAGACCCTGACCCAGGAAGCAACGATTCCGACGACGAAGATCAGATTGGGATGGGTGAGATCAAAGCCGCTCTCCCCGAAGAATTCTCAGGAGAACCAGATGACGCTTACAGATGGTACCTTGCCATGCAAGGATATTTCTCTCTCCACGAAGAAAAGTATAACAACCATGCCAAATCCCTCATCTTCCTCAACTGCATGTCAAAAGGGAGAGGGAAGTCCTTCTCCGAGGCTTGGCTTACCAAGCTCAATGATAATATGCTCACTGAGGGAGAACGAAAGTTTGAAGAAGTTACCAAAGCTTTCCATACCACCTTTTCCCCCTATGATACTGCCGCTTCCATGAGAATCAAGATTGCAAATCTTGTCCAAGATGCGAGAGACAATTCTGGCTTCAAGAAATATGTCTCCATCTTCTCCATGCTTGCCATCAGAACCAGAATATCTGACATCACTGCCCTCTCTGAATGGTTCCTCAGAGGGCTCTCCATCCCCATTGCTACCCAGCTCACTCTGTCTGGTATACTCAAAAATGCCAAGAGTATGGAAGAGATCTACTCCAAAGCCTCCAAAATCGAAGGAGGGCTCAGGAGAATCCAAAACCTTAGAAGAGGACCACAGGTATCCTTTGGTGGAAACAATAGTAGCCGCAGGGATCCCAATGCTATGGATGTTGATTGTCTTACGATCACACCAATAGAATGAGCCAAGTGTCTTCATGAGAGGAGATGCTTCATTTGCAAGAAAACTGGTTGCACAACTAGGAACCACTCTGGTCATGCTCCTTCTAGCGTGAAAGTTCAGTCAACCAACCACTTTGCCAGGACCATCCCTACCAGTTCCCCCACCTCGTTCGCTGCCACCCCTACCACCAAAGACCCTCTGGATGCATTCCTCAGGACTATCAAAGGAGCCCAAGACCGTGATGAAGTCCTTCATACCTTGAAGTCCATCTATGACCCCACCTGCGATGAAAATGGAGATCCGCTTGTAGCCGAGGAGGTCAAAGTCCTCTCAGCCGATGAACTCGACAAGGAGTTCAACACATCTTTTTAGAGGGAAGGGGTGTACCAATGTCACTACCTTCCATAAATGTTGCCCCCATATTTATTTCTGGATTGAAGTCTAATTCTATTCATCTTCCCCTCTCAATCTGGAAACAAAACAGGCAAATCGTTGGTGTGAACACTCTCTTGGATAGCAGAGCAACAGGATGCTTTATAGCAAAAGAGGCAGTCACCCAACTGAAACTGCCAACTGAAACATTGGACGTTCCTATTGCCGCATGGAATGTAGATGTGACGCTGAACCAATCCAGAATGATAAAGGAGAAGACCACAGTGGTCATTGATCTCCAAGGAGTACGAGAGCAATGCGAGCTGCTCGTCCTCAACTGTGGAAAGGATGATGTCATCCTGGGCTTGCCATGGCTCCGAACTATGAACCCCGAGATAGATTGGTGGAACAGCAAGGTTGTCATTACTCTGGCCAACTATAAATCGACAAACACAGAGGATACCGTTCAGAGGTATCTGTTACGTTTCTTGGGTCATCAAGAAAACGAGAACATAGAGAGTGACCTCTATGACCAGTACAGAAGATGGACCATCCCAAACCGTGTCCAGTTCCTGAAGCAAGAAAAGGGAGTTATTCCGAAGAATGTTCTTCAATGAACTACCCTTTCTACCACGATCGCCCAGACCGAGGGAACCAAGAAGGTAGAACTGCCAAAAGCCTACCAAGAGTACGAAGGAGTGTTTGATAAAAAGGATACCACGAAACTTACCCCCTCCCAGCCCTATGACCATGCCATTGAGCTAAAGGACTCGTTTATACCTAAACGAGCTAAAGCTTACCCGCTCAACCCAGCAGAGATGACAGCATGCAAAGAATTCATTGATGAACACCTAGCCACAGGGAAGATCATCCCGTCAAAGTCCCCTCAAGCTTCTCCTTTCTTCTTCGTACAGAAGAAAGATGGGAAGTTGAGGCCATGTCAGGACTACCAATACCTTAACCTTCATACCATCAAGAACGTGTTACAAGTGTCCTAGGGGGTACTATTTTTCTCTTGCCCATGAGCTCACCAGACTTATTGGTATCCGCTCCGATACCCGAGTCCCTCTGGGATGACATCCTACCCAACCTGGACATCCCGCCTGACATATGGGAGGAGTACTTCCACTCAGCGCTCTTTGAGGACTAGCCTTCGTTCAGACCCGTTTCACTTCTAACTGCGGACCTTCTATAACTCCTAAGTCATATTCTTTCATATATGACTCGTGATCCTTCCATCATGACTCACCCTGGCCTCAGTTCTTTTCATTTCCCTTATTTCATCTTATCCAGATTAGTCGAGCTGCGCCTGCAGTATTGCATTTCATATTCAACCAAGATGCGTCTTTCTTCTTTCGGTATGCGACGCATCTTTCCTTTTATATCTCACGCAACGCAACTCATGTCTTTCCTTATATATCTTACGCGACGCAATGCGTCTTCATTTATCCTTTAGTATCATATGTGATGCATCATTTCCTTTTATACTTTAGAGCAGAGATTCTATC
>QFEF01012083.1:0-10467 GCA_003316035.1 Neoboletus subvelutipes | reverse complement strand
TCCTCGCCGAGTTGAAGAAACACCACGCGCGGCTCAGCGCTCAGCCTCCCAAACTTACCCTCGTCGAACTTAATCTCGTCGGTGGACAGGTCAATGTCGTCTTCGACGCCCGAGGGACGAACGCGAATCCGTTTGGGACCAAATGCGGGTGTGAGATGTTTGCGAATGCACGGTGGAAACGCATGGCAGAGGCGGTGAGGGAAGGAAAGAGACCGATGGTGCTGGTGAGGGCGTTTATTCCCGGGGGGTTATCAAGGAAGGTTGTCCTTCAGGCAATTCCGTTGAATGCGGTGGTGGAGAGGGAGCAGGGTGAGCGACGAAAGCATCGGATGGTGGAACCGCATCAGTTTAATCTGATCTTTACGTGTTGTGGGAGCGAAGGGAACGACCCAAAGGGATTGAAGTAGTGGTGTCGGTTTTTTGTTGGCTGTAGTATTGTAAATTGAAGAAGTGTAGCATAGAGGGTTGGAGACCTCCACTGGTCGACGATATTTATGCGTATGAACCTTGAGCATGACGCAGTGAAACTCAGTGCACCAGACCAATGGACCAGTAGGTGCTTCACGAGGCAAACATAACGTTCGACTTTTTCCCTGAATTGTGTAAACGTAGAGGCCGTACAGAGTATCACCCGAGCTTGGTGGCATCAAAATACACAATAGCAGCCACTGGGCATCGACGTCAATCACTCCATACGCTCATCGCACTTGTTGCAAAAAGAAAGTACTCATCCGCCCCCAAATCGAAAGGAGGAGGAGATTTGCACCGCGGTGGTCAGGTTGGCGGCGGCGGCGTTGGCATAGCGATTATCGCCAATCATGAAGAACCCGGCGTGGGTCGGACCCCCTGCGTCAATCGCAAAGATGACGGGATTCTACTGTGGATTCGAGATGTACTGCGATTTGCAACGGTGAGGGAGGGGACAAGGACGCTGTTGGATGGACATGACCGTAGACGGGACGGGTGATGTCTAGAGTATGCGGAGCAGACATGGTTCCCTCTTATACGTGAGGCCCTCCTCGGATTTCTTTGTTCTCTCGGGAACCAGTCAGTGTGTCCGAGTCCTGGCGAGACATTCACAAAGCCACAACTGGGGGGAGCCCTAGAGAATTGTTACTGAAGAGGCGAGTATTAGCACATGTTCTGAATCGAGTACAGCGAGGAGATTCTGCAGACCTCGCCATTCGGTTATTCGCTTCCGCAGTCCCAAGCAGCTTTCCATTGCGATGTACGAATCGATTCACCAGCATGAAGGGGAGGATCAGCAAGTTGGTTGGTCCTCGACTTGGAGGTCCGAGACCACGAGGTAAAGTCAGTGCACAAAAAGTAGCACGAGACACGGTGCTCGCTTACCTTCATGTCAATTACAGCTATTCTGATGCAAATCACTCGACTACAAACGCACTACAGTATGTCAAACTCCGCAATGTCTTCTTGCTAAGAATAGTACTGTCATTTGCGCTTGGGCGGACGACTGTGCAGTTGGGCATTGGTGTAGCTGTCAAAAAAGTCTTGCTTGTTTGAGGGTAGAGTAGTACATATCCCTCAGCACTGGGTCTTCAATTGATGAATCGGGCGCATGACTCGCCACTAGCAGCACGTTTGGTCCCACGATACGGCGTCATCCTTTGGTAGGATTTCGGAGCGCAGTTCAACAAACTCAAGCAACTGATGCGGCAATCCAGCTGCACGCTTACCTTTCCGAGTCCACCCTTTCTTCTACAGGGTTGTCAACCACTAAACAGTCTATAATGCAAAGTCGCCAGTGTCACAGGAGTTGGGTTGGCGACGCACGTGCACTCAGTGACCGCTGGCGAATAGCTAAACCGAGATGAGCCATGGGTGAATCCAAAATACATGAGTCACTACATACTCTGACGTTAATGGAAACCATTCTGCATCAGTAAATGCCGGCAGAAGTACAAGGAGAACAACTTGCTAACACACGGCCTTGTGAAAAACCTATTTACAAAGATAATGAATAATGTTGTCACTCCACGACTCTACCGAAAGGCTTTGAGAGTTATGATTGGAGGACAGCTAGCGAAAAGAGGAGATAAAGGGTCCCTGTAATGAAAACACTACCCGAGAACAAAAACTGAGTTCAGCTCTCCGGCAGGTTTTCCATAAGGTAGATAAGCTGTAGGTTGAGCCATCGCGTCAACATACGTATTGTCGACCCTTCTAGCCTTTGCAAACATTCGGTACTCTGAGATGCGTATCCGTGTGCTGAAAGGGGAAAAGAAGAGGATATTCTTATTGCTCCCAGTTTTCATGACGAGAAGCGCCAGAACGACGACAAGGGATATAGACGAGGTGGAGTGGACGACGCGACGAACGATGTCGGACACCTCGAGCCGATTTGGGAAAGCGCTCTCTAGTGTCGGGATTTTCCGTTTATAGGAAACATGTTCACCTATAAGGTATTCTTGCATCATCCCTTACTTTTCTCCGTCGTTGGTCGTCTCGATAATACCGTCAATCATTGGTCCCTCCTGCCCCTCTTCTCGCCCTCACCTCTCGCCCTTCCCCACCCTCGGCGTGCAGAAGCGACGGCTCAACGTGCGTGATTGCGCACGATGTGCCGTCACCGTCACCTGATGCCCGTCACAGTTACTCCACTGAGCATTTGTCTATGGTCGCACGCGCTGTAGGACTCGTTGCATCCGGTACTGGGGTCGAGTGACAAATGCTGAATTCCATGCTCGAGGATTTTAAGTCGGGCTGTGCTTCTGGATGCCATGAGGTCGGGGCTGAGGGTCTGTTTGGTAGCTTCGAGCGCCTTGCTCGAAGTACTCTTCTGTCGCTCAGATTTGCACATGGTTTGGTACTCAGGAAGTGCCAGCGTGTTGTTCATTCCCGATCGAATCACCCTCTATGTCCGTCTGTTGTTCGGGAGTATATGTTGGATTCTGTGACATGCAATAGTGTGGTCTTACGCCCATTTATCCAGATATGTACTCCCTTCAAGTGTCTTCGGGCGTCGCCATAGGGGGGGTTGCCATGGACATGGCACTTTGCGTGTTATTCAATTGTATCCTTTGAGTTGTACTCGTAACCCACTTTACGATCGCATGGATACGAAGGTGGGCACCATTCGCCTGCTCTCCACCGGAAGCTAGTCCTCCAACGGTGTGCCATTCAGTAAATTGTTGAGGGCTTTTAGTAGCTCCTTAGCTAGCCCTAATGGCATAGCTATAGGCGGAACAGGAGCGGTTCAATCTTCACTAAGTCACGGCTTTTCAGAACTTCCAAGGTCAGACAAGACGGATAGATGTGACGGTAGTGTACTGACATGAACTCGTCAGTATCATTGTCCACAATCAACCGCAATGTATGCCACCAATTATCCCAACTCACCCCCAGCCGCAGCTCACGGGATTCCGGGCTTATATGTACCTATCCAGTTCATCTCGTTCAAAATACGACCTCGAGCATGAGAGCAAGCTGGGCAGGCTCGGTGCGTGAGTAGAACTTGGTCGGGCGACCCCCTTTGGGGCTATTTGCTGACTCACGCTACTTAGGGTTAATGTCCGGGGTCGGTGCCCATTTTCTGATATGTGACAGTCCCCCAGCCGAACAGTGAGCCGAACAAGACACTGGACCGAGGTGAATCTAACATACATAAGCCGCTACTTTGATGTTCACATATATCCAGAATAAGCTTGATCAAGCCAACATTGTGCAACAGGTATGTGATTAATTGCATTCTCTCAACAGCCGACATAGCACGCTAATTTTCTCAACGTGCGATTCATTACGTCCGGGCATGATCAACGTTGGTCCAACCGCTTACGTTCATCAATCACATGGGTCGTGGCGATTGACAATTGTGAGCACTTCGAAGCCACACAAGCAAAGAAAATGAGGCTTGCAGAACTTCTTTGTTGTGATCAAATATGTCTTCATGTCTTCGTTGAAAGTTTGTCTGATTGAATGCAGGCAGTGTAACTTCATAAATGTTTCACCATGATTGGGATGCAGTGGCTCGGTCGTGCTAACCATTCTGGGCATCAGTAAACGGCAGCAGAGTTATACAGCCTGATCAACATCTCGAACGCCGAAAAAAGTATATTTTGTGGAAGGTATGCGGCTGGCATGACCTAAATGCACTTTTTTTGGATCGCTTAGAAGCTCACCAGCCAATGAGAACTCTTTACAGGCCGTCAGAGAGTCGTCATGCAATAACGTTACTCGTCTGCTTTGCAGATCTGAGGCGAACAACTCGCTACCACACAAGTTGCGAAGAACCTAAAATATGAGGTTTGCTCCACTTCATCGCGCTAACATACGTACGACCAACATCCTCAACCCCATCTAGTAGTTTCAACCAAAGGCAGGAAATTTCAAGCTCGCATACGTCTGGTGTTCGCAAATATTTGTCACTTTGAATGCTGTCCGTGTGTCGAAAGGGGAAAAGACAAGAGAGTATTTTTATTACTCGAACAATCCCTTGGATATAAAAGCCAGCCAAGTTTTTGCTTGTCCACCAGGAAATCCATTCCCTGTCCTCTACAGTCCACACACCTCGCATTCATCATCCGACATGTTCGCCAAGCTCAGGTATATTCTTTTTATCCTTTGCGTCTAGCCTTTCGTTGTGACATTAACCGACGTGCGCATTCAGTACCCTCGGCCTCTGCCTTGCCGTCGTCTCTGCTTTACAACTCGAAATAAACCAAGATCCTGCTTTTGAGGCTGCCACTGTCCCCGTCAACCTTATTTCTGCCCCCGGCGACCCTGCCTATGTCAACCTCTACTTGTGGGGCGTAGAAACGACTGATATGTATCGCGTCATCTCCAATGTGGCTGTCACTACTCAGACCGTCTACCCCACTATTCCTCAAGTCCAATACCCAGGGTCGTATGTACCCCCTCTTCAAACATTTGATGGATATATTGGTTTACATCACTTACCAGTCAATATAATTTCGTCGCAACCGACGTCAAGTATGTACTTGATTTTTGTCGCTTTCAGTGACTTCCGAACGCGCGATCACTGACATTACTTTCCTTGTCATTGTCCCTCCAGTAACCCTTATGTGCGGTATGCTACTAGCAGTTCATTCTTCGTTGACCCTTGAAGCTTGAGTGTCGATTGGAGGACATCCAGAATATTATGAAGTAGATGGTTTTAATGAGAATCCTTGTCAAATTGTGGAGAGCTTCTTGAACAGCGTACGGATCGCTTTTTGGTCTATAATGAATTCACATACATGTCCCCTTTGCGATTTCGCCTGCCAAGATTTGGTGGAAACACTGGATAAGCTCGTTATTATACCGCGGGAACAGATGTAGTCTAAAGTTCATGATCGAGGTAAATTGTCCACGTCAGGTCCCCAAAACCGATCGCGGTCAATGAGTAGGCCTGGTGTTGACCTCGTCCCATGAGCCCATCTCGGCACATTATTACAATGTTACACTGTCCTTGTTAACGTGGCGGAGGAGCTACCATACCATCTTCGTCCTCAGATAATTCGGACTCCCACTTCACGCCATCTCCGTCCACTGCTTCATCACCTCCCGTATCACCCCGATCTGTTCGCCTGTCAACGACTGATGCCACCCACCTGACTCTGCCATTTCAAACAAAGCCCATCAGGGTGACAGACACGACCACGATGCATACCCGGGTTCGGGGTCAACAAGGAACCGAAGCCGATGGCAAAGACGGCGTGGTAGGCGTTCCCTGGATTGGTCGTGTTTGATTCTAGCGATGCGAGGTACATCGACGGACAGAATGGATCCCAATCAGTCACAAGTAACGCGGAGTCACGAGTGTCTCGACATATGCGGATGGTGGCGCGATGGGGGACAGTATACCAGGGAGAAAGTAACAGCCGTTGCATTCGGTGGACAGACCCATTGAGGACATAATCCCCATCGACAACGATGTCCCAGGAAATTCCGAGGTTGTAAGACGCTAGTGCCATGTTCCCAGCAGGTATGTCCTGAACGTACGCAGCAGCTTTTTCTTCACTAGTTAAGCTGACACATGTTCTCCTGGCTCGTCCGAGTTGATTGGTGTTTTTTTTTTCCGTCAAACTCTGAAAGGGTGTTGAGGAGATACAGTGGTGGACTGAAGTTTTGTTACATAATCAATGAAGGGCCAGGGCCGCATCTGTGGCAACACCTGCTATGGCAAGGTGTGTCACTCAAATCAGCTATATTGATTGCATTGAATGCTGCCTTCTCAATCAGCAGAACAGAATGTAGAACAAGCCAAAATGTGGCTGAGTGCATGATGTACATCAGGAAAAAAAAGATTATGGCTATAGCAACCAAGTAATTATGTAGTCACTATTGCACAATGTAGTAATTCCCACTATGGTAGTAGTGGGTTCTATAGGATGTGTTACACTTGGCCTGGGCAAGGACAAGCATAGCCTTGGTTGATTTGTAGAATGAAAGGTACTTCTGTTACAACCAGTAATGGTTAACTGTTACAAGTGTCCTAGGGGGTACCATTTTTCTTTCGCCTATGGCATCTCCAGACTTATCGGTATCCACTCTGATATCCAACTCCCTCTGGGACAACATTCTCCCAGACCTGGATATCCCACAGGAGGTATGGGAAGGCATCCTGGACTCCTCACTGTTCCAACCATAATCGCCCTGTGGACCGTTTCTCTCACTGCCCTGACCCCAGACTTCTTTCGTCTTACTGCAGACCTAATACTCCTAAGTCATATTCTCTCGTATATGACTCATAGCCATTTCATCATGACTCACCGGCCTCAGTTCATTTCATCCTATTTAGTTGAGCTGCACCCACAGCCTTTTATTTCATATTACGTGACGCATCTTCTTCTTTTGGTACGCGACACATTTCTTCCTCTTTTATTCTATGCGACACGTCTTTTCCTTTTCCACTTCACACGACGTGTCACCTCCTTTTCCACTTCATGCGATGCGTCACCTCCTTTTATATCTTACACGACGTGACGTGTCTTTCCTTTTGCATCATACGTGATGCGACATGTCTTTTCCTTTTATACTTTAGAGCAGAGATTCTATCTCAAACCGGCCCTAAAGGGGCTTAGTATAAATAGCTAGAATCGCCGCCCATGTAACTTTAACTTTGATCTATGCAATCTTACGTGGATTTCGAAGTCTTCGCTGTCAGTGCCTGTGCCAGCATCGTGAAACCGGTGTTTCATATGATCTAAATCTTGACCTCGATCTTCTGTCAATCAGAAGCTCGGTTGAGTAACTGTCAACCTTCTATAGGGAGATGTGACCACTTTCATCATTGATCAGAGGATCAACCCGCTAGCCATTGCCCAACGCTAGCTGTGCCAGCCGCCTATTGCCTAGAGGCTGCGCCCAGATACAGGCCTTGCCCACAACCTGTCCATAGCTGACTACTCCTTGTGTGCCTGGAGGGAGCCCGCTTATTGCCTTGCGAACAGCATACCAGCTGAGGTCACCCCAACCGTTGCACACCGCTCGCCAATCAGGTGATCTGCTTGCAGACCAAGAAGGTCGCCGTCATCTTCAGAGGAAGACCTGTCCGTAGCGCTGTTGACTTCAGTCATCCACATACGCATTATTTGTTACACTGGTCGTAACATTAACATGTATGCAGAGAACTAAACTCCTGCTACAATGTTCTAGTCTCTGCTAGCAATGGGGATCCTCTGATCTGTTGATAGGGGCTGCACTAGTGTTGCTGATAAAATACTACTCACTCCAGAAGGTACTCCAGTCATCTGGACCTCCAAAGAGACTGCATAGATGATAACTCCCTCTGGAGTTATGTAGGACTTACAACTCCGGAGTTAGGACTTTCTCTTATGGTACAAAGTTGCCACTTGGCAATGTCTCCTGACAGACATTACCACATTTTTCCCTTCGTCTCTCCTCCCTGATAGATATTGAGGTATAAGTATGCCTTAACCATACAGTATATATAGTCCCACTTCCTCTTTCCAACACCTCAGTTGTTCTTGCCCCTTTGGCAACAGCTGAGGTAAGTTACTTGCTACATACTAGTTATTCCAAGACTGATGTAAGTATCATAGCTCCAGTATTTATAGCACCAGACTTACTCTGCTAAACTCTGGATCTTCAGAGCTCCAGACTTTAACAGGTTATGAGCCCTGCTCGTGCCAACTGAACTAACAACTCATCCACTTGTGCACTCCTCAGCACACTTGCATACCCCTCGATGCACTCTCCACTCCTAAGCAAACTCTGGCTACCAGCTATCTAATACCACCCATCAGAAACTAATTTCCTCCTGTCATTTCATCCTGTCCTATCATCCAATATGACATCGGATACTATCCAAAGTGACGAAATCCTAACTGGACCTGAAACCTTCCCACTATGGAAGGTCAAGACCACCTGAAAACTCTGCAGCAGCAAAGTCTTCAGAGTTGTTTCCAGAAAAGACCTTGCATCTAGCCTCACAACAACTGGAGTCACTACTATTAAAGTCCATGACTGGCAGGAATGCAATGAGAAAGCCCACAGCATGTTATGGTCCCAAACCTTCACAGGTCATATCAAGGGACATAGTCGTTTCTTTTCTTTTCTTCTTATCTAATCTTATCTTTTTCGAGTCACGTGACTAGATCATGTGATCACTAGTCTGGAGCTAGTTCACTTCCAGCTGGTTCACTCGTGCTCATGGATGCTCACTTCTCATAGAGTCTAGACTTGACGTCAAGAACTCTTTCATACCTTAATATATCCTTATATATACTAATGACTTCCCACAGTCATATCCGCTCCTTCTATTCTTCTTTTAATCTCCGTGCCTCATGTCTAGCACATGTTAGGCTTCTCTTCCATTCTGCCACAGCATGCTGTGTCCTCATTCCTTTCATTTCCGTTCCTCATGCTTGATGCATGTTACACCTCATGTATTTAATCTCCGCCTCTACATCAGTAGATCCGTAGTACACATGTACACATAGTAGAGTGCTATATAAATCCAGAGACTTGACCGGGTCATCCCCAGTCTAGTTCTCTTGGGAATTACCTTCCTCTCAGGAGTTCCACTCGATTAGTAGTTTTCTCTTCCCTTCTCTAGTCTAAGCGTTCAGGTGCAACCTAGAGTCTTCGGACATTTGAGGTTGTTTCACAGCATCATTCAGGAGCACATCTCTGATGCTCTCCTACTCAAGATGGAGTCTTGTGCCTCTGCAAAGGAACTATGGGACAAACTTGTCACACTCCTTGACACTCTGAGCATCTCCTCTGCCTTCCACATTTTCCAACAGCTATTCAATGTAAGCTGGAATGGAAACTCTAACATTTCGGAGCACATCACATCACTCCGAACCTCCAAGTCCTGACTTGCTGGCATGAAGTTCACCATTGACTCCAAAGTCATGGCCTTCATTCTCCTTGATTCCCTTCTGAAAACTCTGGAATGGGAGTTATTCAAGTCATCACTCATTAACACTACAGAAGACAGCAAGCTGACCTTTGATGTGGTAGAAACTCAAATCATTGCCGAGGATGCTTGCCTATATCCTTCCAGACACTTGGAATCTGCTATGAAAGCCTCCAAAACCCCAAAGTCCTCCACCCAACCTCCGAATGCCTCCACCTGGTGTGAACACCATCTCTCCACCACACACAACTCCACTGACTGCCACTCCTACAAGAAATGGGTTGCAGAGTTGCAGAGGGGAGGATTCAAGAAACCAGAGAAAGGGAAGGAGAGGGCAAATACAGTGGATGGAACTCTGGACCCTCCAGACTCAGCAAATGTAGTTCGTGAAAATGTATCCAAATCCCTAATCCAACACATTCATGCCTACTCATCATCCAAACAAAACAAAAATGGAAGAAATACATTGATCATAGATTCCAGAGCAACATCACACATGGTCCCACATTGGTCCTGGTTCCAAACATACTGACCACTCCACCCTCCACATCTGGTAACCCTCGGAGACAACTCTGTGACACATGCCATTGTGATCGGAACAGTACCACTCCTGTCACAAGTGTCCAAGAACACTTTTGAAATAGTGTTATCAAATGTGCTCCTAATTCTGGAGTTTCGGATCTCACTCATCTCCATAAACCAACTTGCCTCCACTGGCCTCTCAACTGTCTTTCCAGCAAAATCAAATGCCTGCTACATCTGGAAGGACCACAACACCATCTTAATTGCAGACCATATAGACGGTGAAACAACCCAAACAACTATCTATCGTCTTGGGGATGCTGAGCTAAGAATCGACTGTAGAATAACAGGAGGTGAGTGAGGAGTGACAACTTCCAAGACTCAGGGGTTTAAAGTGATCTTTGAGGTACAGAGACCTCTACTGAGTGGAACTCTTGTTTGTAAGGGATTATCCAAGAGAACTAGACTGGGGATGACCCGGTCAAGTCTCTGAGTTTATATAGCATCTCTATGTATGTACATGTATACTACAGATCTACCGATGTAGAGACAGTGATTAAATACATGAAGGAAACATGCATCAAGCATGAGGATAAAGC
>QFEF01012072.1:0-18324 GCA_003316035.1 Neoboletus subvelutipes | reverse complement strand
TTCAAGAACCTTCGGTCCCTCGAGACCGTTGACATTGATCCCCGCATATTACTTGGCTGGGATAGGCTCGCAGAATCCCTTCGTAGCTTGACTATCAGGCGGAGTGGGCTGGAGGACGTCGCCGACATCTTCATTGGAGCAGTACTTGATGACCAGGCGCGCAGGGACGGATCGGTCAAGGACCAGAGGTCGAGGCAGATCCCTCGCAGACAGCGCTCTTGGATGAACACGCCAGTACCTGCCTCTGTTCCCGAGGACGACGAGGAAGTGGCCGCTATCCCGGAGCATCCTGTACTGCCTTGCCACTCTTCGGCCCTCTCTCCTTACAAATGGGGGCTCCTTAAACACCTCTCCCTCGCAGACAATGCCCTTACGTTTTTGCCGACAGACACGTTCCCATACCTTGTCTCTATAACACACCTTGATCTATCTTCGAATCTACTTGTCTCTGTGCCGGATGGCCTCTCTGTCCTTCACAATCTTGTTTCCCTCGATCTCTCTGACAATATGATCGATTCTGTTCTGGGAATCTACACCCAGCTGGGGCAGGTCTTGTACTTGAACCTTTCCGGTAACCGTCTCGAGTCCATCTGCGGTCTGGAGCGCCTCATGGCGCTTGAGCGGGTAGACCTCCGCTTCAATCACATCGATGAGAGTGCCGAAGTTGGACGGCTTGCGACACTTCCGAACATCAGGGAGGTGTGGATAGATGGGAACCCAGTGACGGAGATAGAGGACAACTACCGAACTGCGTGCTTCGACTTCTTTCACAAGGAGGGGAAAAGCATCTCTTTGGATGGAAATGCACCAACGTTTTACGAGAGAAGGGGACTTACGCCGGTTGCACTAGAGCAACTGAGTTCTGCAAGAGACGTACCAATACCAGCATCCCCTCCTACTGTTTCGATTGGGCCGGGGAAGTCGAAGGGAAACCATGGCATGGCAACGGACACGGTGACGGCACCCGAGACGGTATTGTCCTTGTCAGCGGGATCACGAACGACGTCGCTTGCTGTTGCACGAAGGCCAAAGAAACGGAAAGCGAAACGCATCGTCGATCTGAACGGAGAAGAGGAGCATGTGTTATCGCCCGGGTCTCGGTCGATGGCGTTGCCGTCTGTTGCTGGGTTGGTGACGCCACGGTCGCTGTCTATATCACCGCAGAGATCGAGCCCACTTTCGGCCGAGGGGCACGGACAAGCGTATTCGGTATTTGAGCCACCTGAGACGAGCATGGACGGTGGGATGAGGGAGGGGGAGCTGTACCGGGCGCGTATTGAGGCATTGCGGACGGACATGGGGGATGGATGGTTGAAGGTGTTTAGCCAGAGCCAGGGTGAAGATAATACACGATAAATTGTACAATAGTGGGTGACTGGGGTCCATTTAGGGAGTATGTCTTTGCAGCGACGTTGGTTGAATTCTCACACCAATCCGGTTTCCAGCCAAGTTACTTGTGGCATTGTCCTCGCCTTCGTCGCTCTTTACCCCACCACACATATCCTCTTTCTCTTTCTACAATGGGTGCCAACTTGTCAAAAACACTCGGTGAGCAACATAACCCACTCTCCTCCATTCCTCCCCTTACCACTACCTAGCTCGCCTGTTTGGTAACAAGGAAATGAGGCTCCTCATGCTTGGCCTCGATGCTGCCGGCAAGACGAGTATGCCCCCCCCCCTCAGGTCTTCCATCCTCTCGCTGACTTACTGCCACCCAGCCATTCTATACAAGCTCAAGTTGAACCAGTCCGTGACGACGATCCCAACCGGTCAGTCCTTGTCTTCTCTCTCCATCCGCCTCGTTCACACTACACCCCAGTCGGTTTCAATGTCGAGACGGTCACATACAAGAACGTCAAGTTCAACGTTTGGGACGTTGGAGGCCAAGACAAGATCCGTCCATTGTGGAGACACTATTACACCGGCACCCAGGGTCTCGTTTTCGTCGTTGACAGTCAAGACCGAGAGAGAATCGACGAAGCAAAACAAGAACTCCACCGCATACTCAGTGACAGAGAGATGAAAGAATGCTTATTGCTCGTGTTTGCCAACAAGCAGGATCTCCCCGGAGGTGCGTGAATTTAGTCTGATCCGATATCATAATTCATCATTCCTCTCTAGCCATGTCACCTGCTGAGGTCACCGAGAAGTTGGGTCTCCACCGTATGCGCGACCGCTCGTGGTATGTCCACCCCAGGTAGGCTTTTCTGTCGTTTTTTTTTTCTTGGGCGTGCCTGATCGGGGTCGCGACAGTTGCGCAACGACGGGTGAAGGTCTTTTCGAGGGACTTCAATGGTTGAATCAGAACGTGAAGAAGCGTCAACCTTAAACATGCACGTCCAATGTCTTTCTTCGTGTTACTTGCCATCTCATCTACCTGATAGGAGTCTTGATTCCGTCTCTCAGTCTCGTCGATACCCATATTATGCTATTTCTCTCACGGCCTGCGACGACCCGTTTCTTGCACGCACGACAGACTATCTGATTCTCGTCATGTCCTTCCAACACACAGATTTCATCACTTGTCTTGCGCAGTTCACCCCATGCAGCGAGGACGCTCTTCCCTATTTGACTGTTTCATCAAAATTCTCGTACACCACTTTCCGCAGCCGTAGTTCTCTTTCTTCCATCTCTTTCTCCGATGTTGGCTATTCTTCTCCTAGTCATTTAATGGGAAGAACTCCCTTGTGAACTTTGTGACACATGACCTTAAATATCGTGGACATGATCAATAATCATTTATAGAGTCGTCTAAGTATTATGCAAGTCATCAACTTGTCATTGGATGAGGAACAGGTGCTGGGAAGTTTTTGGTTTGCCTAGAATCTCTGAAGAACTGAAGAACTTGGCCGTGGCAGCTGTGTCGAAGCAACTTTGCAAGAATGTCGCCACCAGCGCTCGCTCACATAAATCCGACGGTCTGTCCTTCACGTCTACTAATTCTCCCAGTTTTTCTCTCGCACCATGCTCTCGCTCCTTCGCGCAAGTAGACTCGCTCGCTCACATCAGCTCCAGGTCAGCAGGAGGGGATTTGGGTCTGCCGCCAAAGGCTTCAGCGACGCCGTGGGAAACACGCCTCTGGTGAGACCGACGGTCGCCGCACCATAAAGAGCCTTCTGATAAGCAATTGCACCACAGATCCATCTTAAATCACTGTCTGAACAGACCGGGTGTAACATACTCGCCAAGGCCGAATTTCAGAATCCTGGCGGGAGCATCAAGGACCGTGCCGCCGTTGGCATCGTTCTGGATGCAGAAGAAAAGGGCCGGTGAGTGCATGTTGATTTCTTTTGCAGAGATCGGAGGGGCTGATGGGTCTGTGATGCTCAGCTTACGGGCCGGTGGAACGGTTGTCGAAGGGACTGCTGGGAACACCGGCATTGGTCTGGCCCATGTGTGCCGATCCAGGGGCTACAAATGCGTGATATTCATGCCCAACACTCAGGTGAGCTGTCGCTCGTATCCAATCACTAGGCATGTAAAATTTATCGTCGTCTACAGAGCCAAGAGAAGATTGACCTCCTGCGCATGCTCGGCGCAGAGGTACACCCCGTTCCCGCAGTCCCTTTCGAGAACCCACAGAACTACAACCACCAAGCTCGAGCGCATGCTGCTCAACTGGACAATGCGATATGGACCGACCAGTTTGACAATACCTCGAACGCCTACGCACACTATCTCACGACCGGACCGGAGATCTGGGCGCAAACGGAAGGTACGGTCGATGCGTTCGTGTGTGCAACCGGTACCGGTGGCACGCTGGCCGGTGTGGGTAAGTCTTTGAAGGAGAAGAGTGGTGGGAAAACGCAAGTATGGCTTGCTGACCCTCCGGGGAGTGTGTTACATGCTTACGTGTCAAGCGGTGGGAAACTCGTCGAGCGTAAGGGCAACTCGATCACCGAAGGTCCGCCTATCCCCCATCCGTCAGTAGGTTTCGAAGTCGTGTGCTGAAGCTTGGTGATTCTGCAGGCATTGGCCAGGGCCGTGTCACGGACAACTTGGCGACCTTTGTCAATGATGTAGACGGATCGCTCATGATTCCGGATGAAAAGTCGATAGTGATGTTATACCAGCTCTTGGATACTGAAGGTTTATACCTTGGCGCAAGCTCGGCGCTGAATGCCGTTGCCGCCGTAGAGCTCGCGCAAAAACTCGGCAAGGGTGCGTTCGATAACTTCTCTACAGAGACGTGACTGACACAGGGATCATCGTCAGGATCGACCATCGTCACCATCTTGGCCGACGGTGCATACCGTTACCAGAGCCGACTCTTTTCCAAGCAATGGTTGCGCTCCAAGGAATTGTACGACGTTATACCGGAACATTTAAAAAAATATGCGGTCTTGGAATAGTGTTGTATTGCATCATTCTGTTGATTTGACAGATGTATTTCGAGGCATCATTGCGGTGACGACAAGGAACTCTGCAAATATGATATATCCTCTTTCCTCTCATTAGTAGCTGTCCCTTTTGACCTCTGCTCCTGTGAGGAAACCTCTTTTTGAACGTCTGAGAAGTGTACGGCGACCTCATCTCCAAACAATCCGTTGATCTCCTCCAGAGAAAGTCCTTTGGTCTGAAACTGTGTCAGTCCGGTCTCAAGTTCTCATCTGCAATCTCACCTCTGGAAACCACCGCCACAACACCGCGATATCTATGACCGTCAGCCCGATGAACATCACATAATACCACCACCTGATCTTTCCCAATGCTGTAGGCCCTCCCTCGAGGAAAATGACGGTACTCAAGAAGGTACCGATCATTGAGAATGCCATGCCCTGCGAACGAATGTGTGTAGGGAAGAGCTCGGAGCAATAGACATAGGATGTGGCATCTATACCACCGGCATAAAAGAAGATGAATAGGAAGATGAAGAAGACGCCCAAGGCGTTCGTAACATGGGCGTGAGGTGATGCATATTGAGATTCCATGATGCACTCCAGGGAAAGTGTGATCATACAACCCGTCAGGCCAATGACTAAATTCCAGGACAGAAGCAGTCAGTAGTGGGGGAAACAGTACGGGGAGATTTCTCACTGAGCAGGCGGACACGACCCACGTAGTCCATGACGAAGGATGCGAGGAAGTTGGCAGCTGTTGCCACCGTTACGTAGAGAGCCCCAAGTATGAGCACCATCCCCCCAGTGATTCCAAGACCTTGATACAGGTTAACCATATAGTCTGCCAGAGTCAGGTTGGGGCGTCATCATCAGCTAATTTCCGATAAAACGGTAATGAGTCAGAAGAATGATTGCATACTGACTGTAGACAACCATAGCTCCTGTGGCCTGGGCCGCATACTGGGTAAAGAATCCCATCCACATACGCTTGCGGTACGATGGACGCCTGAAGATCTGACGTGCCCCACCTCCGGCGACCCAAGCTTGAGAATCTAATTCAACTTGCTTGACCATCTGATGAAATTCTCTTTGAGCAAAGTCATGTCGCTCGGGTTCAGGACCTGCGAGGTCGTAGGCATCGATGTGGAGTTTGGAAACTATTTCCCAGCTTTCGGCGTGTCGACCTTGTATCAGCACTAGAAAGGACTGGTTAAGCCGATATCTCTGGAATGCCATGTGTACAGATAATGCGCACACCACCGCGGTGATTCTGGGACCCACGGACTACAACAGAGGAGGGCCAGTGGACAGACGCATTGAAGGGCGAGAGGGAAACGCCACTGAAAACTCGTGTTTGAAGAATAGTAGGTTCCTACGCCTACCCATCCCGCTATAGCGTATCCGAGGACGATCCACGCGCCTGGTAGATACATAAAAGTTGCTAAGTTGCTGAACAACAATAGCACAGGTAACGCAGCGCACCGTGTTGACCGACAAGTAGCCCTCTGGCAGACGGTGGAGATATCTCGGCTTGGAAGATGGGAATGAGTACCACTAGCATTCCGATCCCCAAGCCAGTGATAAACCTTGCTACAAGGAACATCGCAAGGTTCACCGAACCAGTTTGAAGGGCTCCCCCAAGAATACATATGAGGTTCGCCGTGTTCATCGTCACCTTCCTACCGTAGCAGTCGCACATGTAACCGACAAGAAGAGCCCCAAACGTTCCACCAGCTGAGAAAAGCCCATTGATGGCGCCTTCAATGCGGCTCGTATAGGAAGGGTTGATGGTGAGGGAGAAGTAGGAGACGAAACCCGGTTGGCCGAGTGTGTTGGATATGACACTAAATGCATAGCCATACGTTAAGCTTCCTAACGTCAGTATAAAAATGACGCGCAGATTGTACGCCGAGTAGTGCGCCATTGAGAAGGACGATGAGAAGGACAAAACGAAACTGAGACGACCCGATCGACACGCGAAAGCCCCATAGACTCAACCTCCAGAGTAGTTTCCCATGTATCAACGATAAATTCTGTCGTTACACGGCGCTGAGGGAAAGCGGGGCGTGTGGAGGTCAGCTGGATGCAGGCATCATTTATTCTCGGATGAAGTGGTAAATGGGTATATGGGAAGGCCGGTCCGGTGGGGGGAAGTCACCCACGAAATCGGGATCACATGATCGAGGGTAAAGCTGAGGAGGGTCGAGTTGGAGGGTTGGATCGCACCGAGGAGGGACAGAACCCAGCACTAAGGAATCATGAAGATGATTTGGGAGGTGGGTGAGGTGCCGAGAGCACGGGCGAGGATAACTCCACTGATAGGCTCAACCTCTCCAGAAGGTGATCATCCCTCGGAGGTCGACGAGTCACTCGTCAACGCGCCAACCTCAAAAGAGGCGGTCACGGAGATGGTTCTCCGACCACTGTTACTGTAAATGGAGGCGGCGTCGCTTGTTCTTCAGTTACCCTCCGTCTGCCATGATTCGAACAGGAGGTCGCCTTGCATGGAAGCCATTAGTCTCCGCAAACCAGACCTAATATTTGGAGATCAGAAGACAGCCGTGCTTACAAAGTCATGTCGTGGAACTTTGACTTTGAGCACTGGCACGGGGCCCGCGTCATGGGAAATTTACAATCTTGCGAGCATCACCGGGTCTTGATTCCGTACGTTACTTAGGTCTCTTTAAAAGTTTTCCTCACATATGATCGAAGACTTGAAAAGTAGCAACTGAAACACTGGGCCGGCGCACTCTTGACGGAACAGGACGAATCTGCCGATACATATATGCAGTTTCATCCCTTAAAAGCTAGTTTGGTGACCCTATATCTATCTATTATGCCACGGGAACTGATGTCGACACGTAGGTAATACGGTCGGCCCGGGTGTGGCCCGGGGTATAAATTAAAACTCTCACCGACTCCCCGTACCTTCCAGGCTCATACTAGTAAGACGATGGCACCCATAACGAATGCTCGCCAGGTCTTTAACGAGATCCCAACGGGTGGGTCGACAAGCCAAGTTTGGGGCAATCAGGCATACCTGCTGACATCACTCCGACAGATTATCCTATTCCTGGTCGCACAGTGGTGTACGATGCAAGTCAGACAATCGACCTCGAGAACGTCCCCTTGCGCGGGGGAATTCTCTTGAAAACATTAGTCTTGTCGATAGATCCCTATATGAGAGGCCGTATGAGAGACTCGACCATCAAGTCATACTCAGTGAGTCATCGTTTGAAAATCACCCAAAGTTTGCAGAGTCGGTTCTCTGATAACCCGTGGACCTGTGGTTAGCCTGCATTTCAACTCGGACAGCCGTGCGTCCCTTGTTGCAGCCTTTACACTCAGAATATAACGTATCATGTTTCGCTAGGCTTGAAAATTACGGTCTAGGCGTCGTCGTTCGTTCCGAGAATCCCGCTTTCAATGCTGGTGATCATATATATGGGATCTTCCGTGAGTAATCACAATAGTGTCACGTTTGATGTCAGCGGATCTTAGCTCGGCACAGCGTTTGAGGAGTACTCGGTACACACCAAAGTCGAGGGCTTCAGCAAGATAGAGAACAAATACAATCTCTCTTGGAGTGTGTTTGTAGGAGCAGCTGGTATGCCAGGTATGATGACCCAGCCTGTCAGGGAGACTCATGCAATTCATTCGTCTTGTCTCAAAAGGTCAAACAGCGTACTGTGCTTGGAAGGAGTACGCCCAGGCAAAGAAGGTAAGCAATAATGACGGATCGCTCGTCCTCGTGGCTTATCGCGATCTAAAGGGGGAAGTAGCATTCATAAGTACTGGAGCCGGCGCGGTCGGATCGTGCGTCCCTCCATTCTTCACTTGCAGGTTGTTCATCCATGAAATTCGTGATTTTTTTTAGTCTTGTCGTTCAGCTCGCGAAGCGCGACGGCCTCAAAGTCATTGCCTCGGCAGGCTCAGATGACAAGGTTGCATTCATGAAGGAACTTGGTGCAGATGTAGCCTTTAACTACAAGACCACAAAGACATCCGAGGTGCTTGCGAAGGAAGGTCCGATCGATGTGTATGTTGTTTTATTCATTTGATAAGGGTGATGATTGTTGACTCCTTGTATAGGTATTGGGACAATGTCGGAGGCGAAACCCTCGAGGCAGCGTTGGAAGCTGCAGCCAAATATGCACGCATCATCGTGAGCCCGATTAACAGTGAAATTTTCAGCATGACTTCATGCTTTTCAGGAATGTGGAATGATCTCCGCGTATAACACGAAACCCCACCCAGTGACGGTGAGTATCAAATCTAACTCCTCGGGACCACGATTTAGAACCTGCTGTTTTGTATCCACCAGAACTTGTTGCACATTGTGGCGAAAGAACTCAAATTGTACGGTTTCATTGTGTGGTCCCTTCTTCCAAAATACAAGGATGCTTTCTATGCCGAAGTACCTGCATTGATTGCATCCTGCGAGCTCAAGATTAAAGAGGATCTCACAAAGGGTCTCGAAAGTGTAGGGGAGGCGATTCTGGCAGTACAGAAGGGTACGAACACGGGCAAGAGCGTCATCGTCGTGGCAGAGTAAATTTTGAAAATGTATGTATTACAGGCCCCTAGACAGATTATGCCACCTCATGACCCCAAGATGTACACACTGCCATCTTTCTCTACATCCCCAATTGTCCGAATCCTCCCTGTTCTCAACAAAATACTTTTTATATCCTTTTCCAGATCCAACCCCGGTATCGGCACCCCTTTGCCCAGGTCGATTCTTTCAAAGTCGACAACAAAATCGGCTAGACGAGGCTTGGATAACTGAAAGCTAAGGGAGGGTGTTGTTGTCTTGGTAGTATCTGTGGGGGAGGTTGAATGTCGATTGTCTGAATGTATTTTCCCAACAGCGGGTGTCTCAGTATCTTGGGGCTGCATGTGCCCCCAAATCTGAGTAGTAGCCCGGCTCGACGTCGCCCGACGCACTTCTGGTGCGGTGACCTTCGCATGCCTTGGCACAGGTGATTCGTGGTGAGTGGACCGCCGGCGTTTCTTGCCCACTTTTACACTCGGTGTATCTAGTTCCTCGACAGCGCGCGCTTTCCCCTTTCCCTTGTTCTTCGCAATGAAACTAGGCTCTTTCCATGTTTCTGGGTCGTGTCTGGGGACGTAGGCAGGGCCTGCCTTTTCTTGTACTTTCTCCTCAGTTCGACCAGCGGGGAGGACGACAGTATGTGAGGATACTGCCCGCTCATCTCCCAGTGAATCTGAAAAGAGTGAATGCATAGAACTCTGGGACCCAGGGCGCTCAAACGATTGAGTGGAACGGTGGATGAAAACCCCGTCAGTACTTTGTTTATTGGGAGATGGGTGTTGTATGACCAAGACGGTAGCCAGATGTGAGGCCTGGCGAGGACCGTTTTGGGGATTATCTTCGTGGTCGGCATCGGCGTCCCCTTCGCCCGTGTCATGTGTTCTGGCGTGTGTGTCCAACTCAACCTCCGTCCGTACGGTACTGTGTGTCAATTGCAATTCGTTGGTCTCTTCGTCGGTATCCTTTGGTACTTCAAGTACTTCAATCCTTGGAGCACTCGGCGCATGAGGCCGATTCGATCCCCACCCCTGCTTTCCTGCGTTGGCGTCGGCTTTTTCAGTCGTATACTTGTCATCCGCCGAGGGGGTTTCCTGCTCGTCGATATCCTCATGTATGGGCGAAGGCTCTGCAGACATTTTCGACGTAAGTATTGACGTGTTAATTAGCCTTTCCTCTCTAGGCGTGGATGCATCAGCAGGTTTAAACTCCTTTGAAAGAGATGACGGGAAAGCAGGTGAATGTGACAGTAACTGAGGCTGATACTGCTGCGACTGTGAGATGTGTTGCGATTGTGAATATGACTGGGACGATCCTGTACCAGATGTATCAGAATTGGGTACTAGAATCTGAACTGGGCCTTGCTTGGTGGGATCTGGTCGAGAAAACGGGAGTCCTGGATGGGGAACCTTTCTTTGA
The DNA here is from genome assembly GCA_003316035.1 of Neoboletus subvelutipes. Lineage (NCBI taxonomy): Eukaryota > Fungi > Basidiomycota > Agaricomycetes > Boletales > Boletaceae > Neoboletus > Neoboletus subvelutipes. The sequence continues at coordinate 8,013 of QFEF01012072.1, read as the reverse complement.
ATGTTCTTCCGAATACCCATAGGCGTTGGCAAAGAGGACGATGGAAAGGGCAGGGAAGAACTGGGGGGAAGCGGAGATGAGCAAAGGAGCTGTTGGGAAGGACGAGGGGAAGAGCAAGCAAATGGCTCAGGAGAACTGCGAGGGGAGGAGGAGTGATGTTTTGGAGAGCGTTTGATGCGTTGCGCAGGCGTAGGTGGTTGAAAAGAACGGGTATCTGAGGTGATCACGGTATCCGCTGTGACATGTCCCTCTGTATCAGAGGGTAGGTGCGAAGGAACAGGCGAGACCTCTGCTTCGTCGTGCTGTTGGATTCCATTGCCAAAGGCGGATGTATTGGCCTCGTCTGCAGCAACCGGACTGCCACTGTTCGATGGTGACCAATCTGTTGGTGTTCCTTGCCGTTGGAAGGAAGTAGGCGAAGGTGTGCGGTGTGGTGATGTGGGATATACTAAGGGCCCGCGAGATTCAAGTTGGCTCGTGGCACTCAAGAGTGGTTCGACGGGAAGATGACTAGGTTCTGTCTCTTCTGCGTGATCAGAGTCGGATTGTGAACCCAGTTGTCATGTATGAGGATGTACGTACGCATGGGTCGTTCTTCCACTGCTGGCTTGGTCGCGAATTTCCATGATTCGACCTCGACTTTCTAGTCACCCAACTTAACACATTTCGGATGTCACAAGAAATAAATTAGCTCACCCGCCAGCGTTTAGTATAGGCTCGTTTAAAGTCCTGGGGGCGTTCGTGTTTGGATTTCGCGACATCCTCGACAGCTTTGGTTTTCTGATACTGGGAGGTGGAAGACAGCAAGATAGGCGGGGGATGTGGTGGAGATGGTGGAGATTTTTTGTTTTGCGCTAGGTCTTGCTGCTTGCGAAGCTTTAAGACGTTTCTGAACGAGGACATTAAACCAGGACGCTGGATATATGCGTGAACTTACCCACCCCCACCGTCCTGGCGAAGACCTAGAACCCATTCTTTCATGTTCTCGTCTGATTCGAGATCACGGGGGTTGCCAAACAGGTGTCCGCCAGTGCCCATCGAAGAGACATAACCGATTTCGAGTGATATGTGAGATATGGGCGTATTTCCAAACGCATTTGGACTGATAGGACGCGGAGCAAACATAGGGCGATAGTTGGAGACAAAAATGGGGAAGAAGCGAGAGTTGGTAACGCTGCGGCCATGAACACTGTTGCAAGGACTGAGAAGGCGACATGTGCCAGCGACGGGTGCCTAACTGACCTCTTGTATTGGTCTGCGGCGTCTTTGGAGATACGGACGGACACTCTGTAATCCTTGTCGGATATCCAAGCCCAAACGTAACTGTCTTCCTGATAAGTGAGCAGCTGGGAGGCAGTCAGCATTGGCAAGTACATTAACGAGGAACTTACGTCTGTGAGCTGAACTCTCTTTTTCATGTTTGATACTGGGGCATTGTAGATCTGTGCGCCATATGCTTCCGCGACGTTCATGAAGTAGTCGCGGATCCACGGACTCGACATCGACTCGGACATGGCGGACAGTCATCGACCTCGCTCCTGTCACGTTACGCGCCATGTCACGTGTCTTCACGTGTCACTGTCAGTCTCACGTGATCGAGACGCGCTTGTAGTTGAAGTGGACTTGTCAATGAGACTTGGTTAATATCTACTGACGATGCCGCGACGGAAACAACCCCCAGCCGACGACGACGACGGCGACGAGCATCGCTACTCATACAGGTATTCTTTCCTGTCCTCTTACCTCCCATGACACTGCTCACCCCACACCGCAGCTTGCCAGACTCTGTAGAGCATCAACCAGCCCAGCCTAGGCAGCCTCCAGAGCGATATCAGCCAGGCCAACTCTTGCCCACCATCATGACTGGCGAAACCCTCGACCTCGATGACCCTTCTTTATCCGCACACGACCATGATCCATTTGTCGACCCTCACTCGAGACCCAATTCACTCTATACCGACCATTCAGATTCAGACATGCGTCCTCTCTCCCAGTATAGCCAACACAGTCAGTGTTCCAGCCGTTCCCTGCCCCAGCCACCAGCGAGCGTCCCCGCTCATGTCGTCGGTAATCCTTTCAGCTCGACATCGAACGCACATGCGCCATATGGTGTGAATGGTCTCCCAGTGCCACACAATGGCACTCTGGATCACTTTCAGCACGATACCGAAGCGTTTGCGTCGGGCGTGTATCCTCGTCAAACCTACCGCCCGCCACGGTCACGTTCCCCAACCCCTTTTGGTGACGACGAAGATTATAGACTCGACGGGAACAACGTTGCACACTACACTGGCTATTCCCAATCCCATGACTCCACTCATTTTACTGAAAAATTCGAACATGATGATGACTATAATGACGAGTACGACATATCTCAGTATGCGGACGTTCCAGGTGAAGATGACGGAATGGAAGAGGGTGAAAAGACCCCTTCTTTGTCTACTTCCATCGAATCCGAAACTCCGGTCGAGACCATGCACTTTGGACCCGCCCCCATTGGTCGCGTCCGGCGTAGACTCAAAAAGAAACGTGTTCAGCTCACCAACGGGAACTTGGTCGTCGATCTCAGTGTCCCACCCAAGCTTGTCCTGCCCTACCGCGGAGAACCAGAAATGACTAAAACCAGGTATACCGCCGTCACTTGTGACCCCGATGATTTCGAGAAAGAAAAATTCTTCCTTCGTCAAAACGAGACTGGGCGTACTACAGAATTGTTTATTGTTATTACTATGTACAACGTGCGTCCTGCATGTCATGGTCAAGTCGTCGCCCTTGTCGACCATGCTAACATGCAACTGTGTACAGGAAGACGAGGTTTTATTTTGCAGGACCATGTATGGTGTGATGCGGAACATTGCACATCTCTGTTCCCGTAAAAACTCGCAAACTTGGGGACCAGATGCATGGAAGAAGGTTTGCTTGATTCTAAGATCTACTCACTTTTTCTGGCTGACAGTACATTGCAGGTCGTGGTCTGCATCGTTGCAGACGGACGAAAGAAGGTTCATCCTCGCGTCCTTGACTGCCTAACCCTCCTAGGTGTTTACCAACCTGGGGACCATATGAAAAACACCGTGAACAATAAAGAAGTGACCGCCCATCTATTTGAATATACGACCTCCTTTGCCTTGGATCCGAACATCCAGTTCAAGTATCCGGACAAAGGCATCGTACCCACGCAAATCATTTTTTGCATGAAAGAAAAGAACCAGAAGAAGATCAACAGTCATCGATGGTTCTTTAATGCGTTTGCGCCAATGTTGCAGGTAGGCAGAATGCAGATCCGTGCAGAACTAGATTGACTTGCATGCCGTAGCCGAACGTGTGCGTATTGTTGGACGTTGGCACTCGCCCGGGGAACAACAGCATCTATCGTCTGTGGAAGACGTTTGACGTCAACTCGAACGTCGGCGGTGCTTGCGGAGAGATTGCGACATACAAGGGCAAGAACTGGAAATACCTCCTGAACCCCTTGGGTAAAGTGACCCAGCTGCATAATCTGCCCACTTGCGCTCACTGTCCTTGCAAAGTTGCTGCGCAGAACTTTGAATACAAGTTGAGCAACATCTTGGACAAGCCCACCGAGAGTATGTTTGGGTATATCAGCGTTCTGGTGAACATGGTCGTTCTACACGTAAAACAACAATTCACATGCGCATAGCCTGGCGCGTTTTCCGCCTACAGGTATGTGTGCAAGGACGTCGGAGCGCTATCTCTGACCTTGCTGGATCCGCACAGGTATATTGCTTTGCAGAATAACAAAGATGGCCATGGTCCTCTCGCCTCCTATTTCAAAGGCGAGGTTCTCCACGGCAACGATACGGATATTTTCACGTCAAACATGTGTAGGTAACTTGCACTACTCACCACGGTCGTACGCTGACGAGGTGGCAGATCTCGCTGAGGATGTGAGCAAGTTGCGATTCTTGCGGAATTCTACATTCATACTTTCCAGCGTATCCTTTGTTTCGAGCTGATAGCCAAATCCAACTCTAGCTGGTACGGCTCTCTCGCTGCTTTCGAAATCCAATTCACCCTGTGATTCCCAGGGTGCTCAAATACGTCAAGGGAGCGATTGGCGAGACTGATGTTCCCGAATCGCTCCCAGAGTTTATATCTCAGCGTCGGCGATGGCTAAATGGCTCTTTCTTCGCCACGGTTTATGCTATTGCACATGTCGGACAAATCATGCGTAGTGGGCATAGCCCGTGGAGGAAGGTGACGCTGTTTGTAGAAACGGTGTACAACTGCATCAACATGGTGTTTTCGTGGTTTGGGATCGTGAGTTTAATGTAATATTTGCATCTCTAATGCTGAACTGGATTGTCTTAGGGAAACTTTTATCTATTCTTTGTGAGCGGCTGACTTGCGATTGCGGGTTTGCGTGACATAGATTAGGCTGATAAACTGGCAAACAGGTTGTGCTAAGTTCATCCTTAGAGGATAAATCGTTTGGGTTAACGAATATCCAGTACTTCAATGCAATAGTTCAAGTACGGCGCATTCATTTTCCGACGAGCCACGTTCTGATAAACCACTTCTACCAGTATTTCCTAGCTTCGATCATTATCGCCTGTTTCCTTATGTCAATGGGGAACAAGCCGAAAGCGTATGTCGTAGTTTCCGTCCGAGTTGTTCTTACTGAGTCCGTATCCCAGTGCTCATCTAAAATACAAGCTTGCGTCGATCTTTCTAGCTATCTTAATGGTCTACCTAATCATCGCATCTGTACTCTGTGGGATAGCAGCTGCCTCTCAAACCGGAGGAAGTGTTGTACTGTTGAGCATTGGTGTCACATACGGAGGTAAGGTTCCGATGCATAGCAGGAGTGGAGGAACGATTCGCTAATTGTGCGTCGAACGTCTTTTTGAACGTAAACTGTGGTCATGTAGTCTATGTCCTGAGCAGCCTGCTTGCGTTCGATCCGTGGCATCTCGTGACAAGTTTCGTGCAATACCTGTTGCTAACCCCGACGTATGTTTGCATCTTGAGCATGTAAGTGAGACTTCCTATCCCTGCGGAAAGGTCGAACTGACTTGTGCATGCTAGATATGCATACTCGAATCTAAACGACGTTTGTGTTCCCTGCCCTACCTTCCTGCGTCTCATTCACATCGTTTCGCATTTGTTAGATTTCGTGGGGAACGAAACAAGATACAGTACCTGACGCTGATCTCGGAGCTGCCGTGCAAGACTCTCATTCTCAAGTGGACATCAAGATGCTCGCAGAAGCGGCTGACGTGAACGGGATCTACGAGGAAGCCCTCGAGTCACTACGTGCTGCCAAATTTACCGACGTTGCGAGTGCACGAGGAGACACCAAGATCAAGCAGGGACCACGGGGGAAAACAAAGTCCAGAGTGATGAGCGAACGGGAGAAGGAGCAAGCTGCGATGGACTATTATGCAAACGTGAGGACGAACGTGCTGTTGACGTGGGTGTTGTCGAACGTGAGTGGGATGTTCTTTCGAGATGTCGTTGCTTGGTCGCCCACCGTCGGTGCTGACGAAAATGTCTGGACAACGCAGGGTGTGCTCCTTTTGCTCATTCTGTCAGGTTCGAACACTTCGAGTACATTCAGCTCGGACGCGGGTGTGTCGCGGACCAAGGGGTACTTGATGTTCATTTTAGTATTTGCGGCAATTACGAACATTGTGGTGAGTTTTGTTCCTTGTTTGAAGAAAAAAAAGAAGCACGAACTAATATGTGATGATACGAAGCGCCTGGGAGGGTCGACATTACACCTGTTGACAAGGATCTTCACCCAATGAAGAGATGAACGATCCAAGCAGCGACACGCATGCGACGTGATCTTTAGAAGAGTGCCATATATCACTAGTCGTGTATGATACTTACATACACGCGAAACCAACAAGTTATAAGCTGCAAGGACTCGAAACCCGGGTGGGGGTGTACAATACTAGTTCGTCCGCTATACAACATTCATGCAAACAGGTAATCGTAGAACGATCCTTTATCAGTTCCTACAGCCCCGGCGAAACCATTCTTAGCTTTCCTCTTCCGCCTTGCACCCAACTTGCGAGCGGAAGATAAACGATGTGGGGACCTACGAGCTGGGGAAGGGGAAGAAGTTGAACGAGGACAGAGTGTGCGCAAGCGATCTCGGTCGGCGCGGGCACGGGAGGACATTGGATTCTCGCCTTGTTCTTCTAATTCAGCATCGGCAGGGAATCCGGCTCGAGTGGTGATCATGGCGTTCCGGAGACAAGACGGTGTGAGCGTTGTGTCAGCCGACGGCGCCGCAAAATCGTCCAACTCGACACGAGTGGAAAGAGAGAGAGATTCCATCGATGCTGCAAAACCACGGTCGTCTGGGTCGTTTTCCGAGTCGATGGCAAAGTCGGACCCGCCGAGGACAGACCAGGAGGCAGGGGAAGAAGGGCGGGATTCTTCGATATCGGAGAGCGCGCGAGTGCCAGTGGGTGGATCGTCGTGGACAGAATCGATGTCAGAGGCGTCGGTAGCGCTGTAATCAGAGATGTCTGTCGTGTTGAAGTCTGAGAGACTGGCATCGGAGACATGGAAATCGGAGGCGTCGGTCGTGGGAGGGGTATCAAGGGTTCGAGATGTCGCGTTGACGCGAGGATCCGGGCGGATGATATTGGGGCGGAGGAGGTGCGTGAGACGATGACCGTCTATTTCCTTGCCTGATGAATGGAGTCAGCAGGTGAGAGAGGGTGGTGCGGGAGAGGGACATACTGAAGCTGACGACGCCGTACCACCTCGCGACACAATGGACGACATACCTCTCGAATCCGCCGTCGCGATAGCCGGGGTTTCCAAGAGCGGGATCTGCCTTGACGGCCCATACGAGTCTTCCGGCTTCCCTACCGACTTCCCTGATATCTTCCCTGCCGCCGACTGGGTCTCCAGGAAAGTGTAGAAGACCCTTGGCATCATCGGGGTTCAGGTAGGTTCCGCCTTCTAGCCATGCTGCAAGGTGGGTTTCAACGGCTTTCACGAGGTAGGCAGAGGAATGACGGGCACGAAGGGTACGGCGGGCGCCACGCAAAGAGAGGGAGAAGAAGCCGGCGGAGGATGTGGATGGGACGGAGGGTGGAGGGCGAGAGGGCGGAATGGTAAGGGAGCGAGGCAAGTACGTGGGTAGGGAATGCGGAAAGGTGGAGAAAGGGACCTGCAGTGGATGTGCAAAGTCGACGGTGGTTGGGAGGGCGATGTGTGGGTTATGTGTGAACTTGGCTGTGGATGGGTCAGTCGAGGCGGGGAAGGGATGAGATGGAGTGCACCATTCTCGCGCCGTCTGACCCAGCGCTTTCCTTCCGGTTCTGGTCGATCTTTCTTTGCCCTGCGCTGGTGAGAATGAGCGGGGGAATCCTGGAGATGCGCGAAGCGGTCGGAAAGCTTTGGGTTGCGAAGGATGGCAGGAAAGGAGAGCGGAACGAGTCCGGCGTCGGGCTGTTCGGGGGGTTGTTCAACGTCTGCCATGGCGGTGAGGCTCGAGTTGAACGATGGGCTGATTTGATTCTCGCAGGTAGCGCTGGTCGAGTCAGTGTCGGCTCTCGTGCTGATAAGATATGTACAAGTTTACTACCGAAGTTCGGCCGTACATCTAGTTATTAGTATGCCTCAACTTAATTCAATGCCTCCAAGATGACCATCTACAGTCTCTACATCTTTGACAGGTACAATTCAACCACGACGCAAATTTTTGAACGCACTCTAATGCGACCACCATCAGGCACTGCGCTTGCGTCTACTATCAGGATTGGCACCGCACGAAACACCTGAAGCCCGCCGTGGAGGGCGGTATTCTAAACGCCGTCTCTCGTGCCGTCGCCCCACAAGCCGTCGACACGTCTACCGCAAATACCTCTACTTTTAGCAGCCCTCGGAACACCCTCTCTTCCACCACAGGGTTCGTCGTAGCCATCGGCGAAGATACCACCCTCCCTTCACAAACACCACCGGATGGGCCAAAATCGAACGCCCTTCCGTTCGATGAAGAAGCAAAACTCGTTTACGGTGTCATTT